>SJOL01006482.1:27733-37976 GCA_004794785.1 Opisthorchis felineus
TAAAAGCAGTTACACGGATACAAAATTACAAACCTCAACGGTTTTCGACAAACGATGAGGTACTCCAAAAAGGCAGGTAAAGCCGATATGGATCAACGGCCAACGCATGATCGAAACCGGGTCGCAAATTGATGCAATAAAGCAAACCTACGGCTGACCAGAGGTGCGGTGCAAAAATAGTATATCTGAGGCGGTAAAAACGCTTTTCATAGCAAGGAAAACGGAAGATACGAAGGTCTTTGCTAAACTGAAGTAGAGTTCAATTATATCAAAAATAAAAGAGGTGGTTCATTTGAATTGATAACCGGGAAGGCAGTCATTCAAGATGGGAGGCAATTTTAAAGATATACAAAGTTGCAACACCGCCGGCCAAAATTTCTCTGACGGTCACCAAGCGAATAGGTAAGTCATCAGGAGAGCTCTAGCCTACAAGTATGCAACGTTAGCCACCGACCTGAATGGTCCTAGTCCACTCCTGCCACAAAGGCTGGTTTCAACGGTACATGCGCCTACCCACGATATCACGCTGAGCTAAAAACCGGTGGTTCTAAAGAAATCTATCAGGATACACAGAAAACACTAGTAAACCCACGTACCCCTCACTGAGGTTAGTCTTCCCCCTCCGACAAACACAGGCTCCTACCATCGCGCTTGATGACACTGGAGCTTGTGTGAAGGGATACCGATCTGACGAGGCCGTCTGCATCCGTTTAACACTCTGTCACTATACCCAACGGCCATCGTCCTCTAGCAAGATGTTCGGACACTACCAAAACATCATCCCTTCCGAGGTTTTTATTCCGACATAGCCGCTTATGGCGAAGATGATATGTTGAAATGTATTCTTTCATCCACCTGTTCCAAAAAACACCCGACAAGTAATTCACCTGCTTCAAACGTCGGGTGAGCCACTCTTTCAAACTGCAATGAGATGGGAAACCTGCGTTTGCTTCGTGTAGCAAGAGGTGATTCGGTGTCAAAGCCAATGCGTCACGGCAATCTGAACTCAAAGGTCAATCGTTTAGAATATGTTTCACCTCTACAAAAAAGGTTGACAGACAATCATCAGGTAAAGCTTGCTCTTGGATGAGCACAGAAATGATTTGCCGCACTACTCCAACCGACTTGACCAATTTCAACCACGGATGCCATCGAATTGAATGAGCTTCATTGATAGGAGCGTCCCAATGAAGGCTGGCCTTACAAAGCTCTTGTAGCAGCTGCTTCGAGGCTAAGCATACAAGGGCTACCCACCCTAGTGGATAAAAAACAAACAAACAAATGACAGGATTCCTGTTTGTGTTACTAGTTTCTCGGGAATACGAAACCGAAAGCAAAGGGTGTCGGGGGTGGATCCCATTCAATGCCCAAAGGTCGCCGTGTATTTATCGCCTTCGGAGACATTTTCACTATAGCCTCCATTCGTTCAGGTGGCGGAAGACCTTGCAGTACAACGAGAACATTGCTCACCCATTTATGGAGGTGAAACCCCCCTTTTGACAGCAGTGCGGTTATTCCCTGTACAAAACTCTTTGCGTCAGCGACGGAAGGTTCCGACACCAAGCAATCATCTGCATAGAAGTTGTACAGCGCAGATGATTTAATTCTGTGGTCGTAATCCTTGCCGAACACAGATACTGTTTGTCGCAGGGCAGAATTGGGACAGAATGACAAAGAGACGCCACCGAAAACATGAGGAGTCATTTGAAATTCAATAGGATCATTTGAAGGCCATTTTGGGAGAACCATACAAATCTCAGAGTCCCTTGAGCAAGCTGTGGGACATAAACTTGCATGGACATTTTTTCAACATCTGCCAACACTGCAACCGGGTCTCTTCGAAACTTCAGAAAAACACCCACCAAATCAGCAGTGGTATCTGGTCCCTGGAGAGGCATGTCATTCAGCGATCTTCCGTGGTGCTCAGCTGCACAGTCAAACACGACTCGCAATTTCCCAGGCTTTCTAGGGTTCGGTACTACATGGTCAGGCAAGTACCATCTTGTGGCTGATTGCAATGGTATCAGCTCAGGGGGAACTGGCATTGCATAGCCCTTCTCAAGATTCCGCGACATAACTGCTGCGTATGTTTCAAAGTATTTTGGGTCCTGCAGAAAACGTCTTCGCAACGAGTGCAGTCGTGATAAGGCTGCCAAAAAGTTCGAAGAACCCGTGGGTTGCTCCGCTTTCCACGGGAGCGGTACAACAAAATGCCCTCTAGCATGTTCCACCCGTGCGCTCACTAATTCCACTGCACGTCTGTCCCCAACTGAGGGGTCTTCCGGAACGAATCGATGTCCGCAAAATCGGCGCTGTATAAAGCACGAAGCTGATTCTTCACAGATGGCTCCACTGAAGACAGACAGCTGGCAGTTACTCTTCCCGGGCTACCTGGACCCTGTGGCCCAAGTATAATCCAACCCAGCGGTGTCTTCATAGCAAACAGTTCTTTTCGACCTCCCAACCGCTGATCTAGTACCCAATGAGCTTCGGGAACGTCACAGCCAATCAATATCCCAACAGATTTAGACGAAACATCGTCGAAGAACAACTCCTTTAAGTGCGGCCAACGACTTGCAATTTCCAAACATGAGTCTACGACCATTGATGGGAGAATTTCGGATACTACTGGAGCATTTTTCACGATAATAACTTCGTCATCGCGGAGTGGGCACACCTCGCAACTTTTTGATCCCCCCAGAGCTAAACATGATCCGCTGATTGTCTGTATTTCACGCGGCGTTCGATGATTCTCTACGCCGAGTTGGTGCAACAAGTTACTGCATACGATTTTAGTATCAGACCCGCTGCCTAAGAAGGCATACGTCACCAATTCTGACGAACTGGAAGCTATCCCAAGGAAATGTTCGTCTTGCAATCAGTCATCGCATTGCTTTTGACGACAGGAACTTCCTCTGGTTTTTTATTTGGTGGTCCCGAATGCAGCAGAAGGTGATGCTTAGCTTGACATCCATCTACCCCACATTGGTATTGTGATCGGCAATCCTTTGCTTTGTGGGCCCCTTCGAGACATCGGAAACAAGCATCAAGAGACCTCAAGGTGGACCATCGCTTTGCTAGGTCGAAAGGCAGAAAACGTTCGCAGTTAGTGATACGGTGTTCACCACCACAAACCTTATACCTCGTCTCGCTCAATAGTGGGGCTTGCTGTGCGCGAACTATTGCATGACTCCAAGCGGTTCTGCTCTTGCCTGAATCCGAAACAAATTGGCTACGCACACCTGGGTCTGTTTGTGCAACAGATTCTGCCAGAATGCCGTAACGACTGCTTAACACTCTCGCTTTTTGAGCGATGAACCGAGTGAGGTCAACAATGGTCGGCTCCCCCTGATCACGGGTGGCTTGGTAAGCGAATTCCGCCCATTTCTGTTGTAAAGTATAGGGCAGGCACCTCACTAACCTATCCAAATTCTTCAGAGAACTTACTTCTGCGCTGTAGTTTATCTGAGTCAGGGCTCTTTTGCAATTTTGCATCTTGAAGGCCAACTGAGTCAGATCTCTTGCCTTGCACAATCTTCAACATAGCTTTTAATATGCTCCTTTGAGGACTCTGATAAACCTGGCCGATTGCTATGCGCTAACTCGTCTTCGCCACCAGTCTAAGATGCTTCCAGCTCCGCCAACTCCACCTCGACTTTAGCCTTGAGGGGTTGTTTCCTATGACTAGTTTTCGTAGCCTCTGATTCCAGCTCAAGTTCCTCCTTAAGTTGTCTCTCCTTAATCTGTGCTAACAATAGAGCAGATTTGGACCCCGATTTCCCCAAACTAATCCTCGATGGTATGCTAGCCCTAGAGCTCATCGCTGAAAACGAAACGTGTTCGACTTGCCTGGTGTTTTTCCCAACTTCTTTGTCCCGTTTTGAATTTACCGACATTGACCACGCGTGTCAACGTTGAGTACTGGAACGACCGTTTCGATTTCTTGAGCAACGAGCACCAAGGTTAGGAACCAAACCGGCAAAACTCCGAACGAATGGTTACACAAGTGTGCTCTACTATATAAATAAAAGCAGTTACACGGATACAAAATTACAAACCTCAACGGTTTTCGACAAACGATGAGGTACTCCAAAAAGGCAGGAAAAGCCGATATGGATCAACGGCCAACGCATGATCGAAACCGGGTCGCAAATTGATGCAATAAAGCAAACCTACGGCTGACCAGAGGTGCGGTGCAAAAATAGTATATCTGAGGCGGTAAAAACGCTGTTCGTAGTAAGGAAAACGGAAGATACGAAGGTCTTTGCTAAACTGAAGTAGAGTTCAATTATATCAAAAATAAAAGAGGTGGTTCATTTGAATTGATAACCGGGAAGGCAGTCATTCAAGATGGGAGGCAATTTTAAAGATATACAAAGTTGCAACACTGAGTGAGCGCTGCGCAGCGTCATTGATAGGTCCATTGGCGAGCATACCGTACTAATTAGGAATTTGCTAACCTCATTTACGGTGGAGTTCGGTACTAGGGGGAAATTGGAGGGGGAGGCAAGGGTACATGAAGTAGAGTTGACTAGGCGTGTCTCCGGAGTTGGTCGAAGTTTATTCACCACAGGGTGTAGGAGGTGGATGGTGGGCGAAGTAAGTTTGAATACACGGCAGAAAGTAAAGTATGAGGTTCATTATGGGGTAAGGAATATCTCTGGAAGGCTGGGGTGCAGTTGGAAGGGTTTGGGAGTCGGGAAGGGTTTTGGGACATGAAATCATTCGCATCGGCAGGAGGTGTGGAGAGTGATATGGTGCAGAAAGAGGCGGTGGGTGTGGGGGGATAGGTGGCATCCGAAAATGTTCCACAGTTGGGACGAAAGTGGGTGAGCAGGGTGGTGGAAGCACATAAGTGTCTGAGCTGGCCGCCGGTATTTGCGAATGTGAGGTTCGACCAAGTTCGTGGTACGTGTTGTTTGATGTGCTTGCCATGTAATTGTGGGGAGGCCGGAGCAAAGTCCAGTTATCTTGTGAAGAACAAAGGAAAGAATCTCGAGAGTGTAGTTGAGGGTGCCTTAAGTATCGCGGCCTTGACGATAAATGTTCCAGTCCGAAGGCGTATTTTGGCGGAGGTGAAACGCGGAGAGACAGCCGGTCAGGGGGTCTGCGACGAGCCCAAGCGCTGTCATTGTCTGGTGCGGTCATTGCTCCGGCTGGGAGACGTGCCGCGTCAGTCGTCAGCACTGCGTCAGCACCAGGAGTAAGTTCTACTGGGCTGATTGGGGCATTTGCGGTTTTCGCAAATGGTGAAGCAGAAAGTCCATTTGCAGGAGCGATGGGGGGCTCAGGGTCTCGTAAGGCTATGCAGCAAGAAGCCACTGGATAGTTTGGTGTGAGTCCAGTGCTGGGAACAATCACAGAGCACTGAGAGTATAAGGGTACCGTGGGGGTGTCAACGTACTTACTGGTAGTTGATGGCGCAACAGGTTTAGATACGACAGCATACGAAGAGTCAGATTTTCGGGGATGCAGTTCAGAGTGTGTCACGTGTCGTGGCCTTAACAATAAATGTTTGAGACCAAAGGCGTACATTGGCGGAAGTGGAACGCGGAGAGTCAGCATGTCAGGGTGTCTCTGACGAGAACGAATGCTGTCAACAACTGGTGTAGTCATCGCTCTGGTTGGTAGAAGTACCGAATCGGTCGTTTGGGGGCTTGGAGAGAGTTCTACCGGGATGATGGAGATATTTGCAGTTTTCATTGGTGGTAAAGCAAAAAGTCCATTCGTAGGGGCGATGGAGGGCTTAGGGTTTTGTAAGGCTGGGAAGCTAGAGGCTGCTGAATAGTGTAGTGCGGGTTTAGGGCTGGGATTGATCACAGAGTATCGGGAGTTTCAGGGTACCATGGGAGCGTCAACGCAAGAACTAGCGGTTGATGGGGCAACAGGTTCAGGTAACTTTTTGGTAAGCTGTTTTTGCATTCGAGTGCGGGCCGCTTTAATTTTTATGGTATGAAATTTTTTGGTGGAGAAGAGAAGAGCGTGGGATGTTAGCAAATGCACGGCATCCTTTTCATCCCTGAATTGCATTATTATTGGACAGCACATTGATGGTTTCAGCTTTCGGAGCCGCCGAGCAGTGCACATGGTGTCCAGCATGCCACACACAGTCAGGATGGCAGTTTTGGTATGCTCGAGTGGAATTCGATCAGGTGCATTGAATATTATCACCTGATGTCTGCATTCGATGCGCTGACAAATCTCAGCCCAATCGTGTCAATAAGAATGGACGCTTTTCCTAGATTGGTTGGATCGCATGTTGCGTCAGGATTTGGGAGACATGCAATCGATTGTATGGTTCGGAGGGAGGACACTCCGTTTTCCATCTTGTTCAGACGTGTTTCGAGATTTTCTAGGTCTTTCAGGACCTGAGATCCTACTGGTAGGTGTGAGAGAAGAGAGCTGCCAGGTTGAGGAGGCAAAGATATGTCAGTTAGTACTGCCGAACAATCTGAGGTTGCTTGGAGTACGGTTTTTGCCGGCCTCGAAAGGTGATGGTGTTGGGAGCTAGGTCTTCTGGCTGTAAGCCGATTCTTTGAACATATTGGGGAGATAGATGACGGGGCTTCGGAGTCTAGCAACCGCTTTGAGGAGGAAGACGGGAGCGGTGTCATAATGAGATACTTCGGAGCAGGTTGAGGAATAATTGATTAGGGGGAATACTGTTGAGAGAGCCCTAGGGTAGCAGGAAAACTCTGGATCGTATTGCGAGGGTCACAATCAATCTTAGCCACCTACGTGAGCTGGTAGTTTAGATAGGACTGTGGAAACGTGGGGTAGCGGCAGGACGTCGACAGGGACGATTAAGTAGATGAGGACAAACGTGCTGGACGAACTGGGGACTAACAATTACAAGATTAGGCTTACTGAAGAAGGGAGACCCTTTGGCTTTTGTGATCGCAGCTAATTAGGGGACCACCGTAAATAAATGTTATCTAGTACAAAAATGTTTAAAGACCTATGGATGGGCTAGAATACAAAAAAGTTTCTACAACACTGACCTTGAAATTTTAGTTTCCACGGGTCATCCAGAACACAGTCATTTGGTTTCGAAGATTTTTTACGATGGACTACATTTTAAATCGAGGGCCAAAGCATGGCCCTGCTAAAGTGTGGAACTCCGTCGTGTGGAGGGCGTCAGTTTGTTGCCGATGAATTCGGCAAGGTCCTTAACAGTCAGTACATTCACAGCTGCTGCCGGAAGTGTCAACAGTCTCTGTTGAGTAAAAACTCATAGTTGGTTTTATTATGGCGGATGATATGCCTTTGGTCCTGGCAAAGCTTTGCGTGTCCGGAAGCGTGCGTGTGCTGCAGTCAGGGGTAGGTCACTGCAGCCATATATACCTCACCAGGTGGTAGATGACAGCGCTATTTCAACGCTTCCCGGGTGCAGTCAGTGTCGATGGGCCATACGTGATAGACAGTTTTGGGTAAGTCTTTTTGAAGCAACTGATATATGGTCCTTAGGTGCAAGCTCTACACCTTCCTGGTCACAGATGACATGGGTGCCGGACGATCGATTTTTTATGACTTCTGTTTAGCTTTCTCAGGGAGATGATGGTGGAACAATATCAGTTCAAGACGTTCGTCATGGACAATTTAGCGGCACAAGCGCTGACGACGCGAGCATTGCTGGGCCTCAGTGCCACATGCTATTTTCTTATTCACAAAGCAATCAATATGCATGTAAGTTTTATATAACATCCGTATATTTTGATCGTAGACGCTCTTTGCGAACAGCTAACACATTCCATCAAATTGCTTGCCTAGACAATGCCGGGCAATGGGTTTGCTGTTTTTCAAACTGCAGGCTCACAGAATCCGACACACCGACCGACGATGCATCCCTTACCTCACGGACAACTTGTTGTATATCACCCGCAACGGGCTGTGCGCGCACAATCCGGGATTGCCCTCGCTGAATTCCTCGTTTCATAGGGTGGGAATTCGTCGCAGTTTTTTAGCCATCGGTTTCACTGTGATATGTAGATAAACTTCTCATATACGTCTGTCATTTCATGGCGTCAATAGCTCACAACGCGCACAAAGAATGCTGTACACTTCCTGCCAGTACGTATGTAATAATGAAAACGCTCAGTGAAATTCAACTTTCCATTTCGCCCAAGTTGGACCGCTTACTTTTCCTGGCCCGGATTGATGGGCGAGTGTTAGCCAGCTGATCGAAGTAGATTACGTCTAGCTTGTTAATTAGACGTCATGGACCCTTAGCCGCATATTGGTTGTGTGCATCAGTTGGGTTTGTTCAGCTGTCCGCTATGCTCGACGTAGGTTCCGTGTGGCTAGCTGATTAGGCTGCGTATCATCCACTACTTTGACATTTGAAATTCCCCTCGTTTCTTCTGTCCCTATTTGTAATCTCCGCTCCACCTTTGTGTTTAGTGTATTTAGTGACGTTTGTTTATCCCTGCCACTTCACTCATTTGAGCCTGGGGTCATCCAGCCATTTTGTGGCCGAACTTATGCACGTGAAAGCTTTTTTGCTCATTTGATTTGTACTTCTATAGTCCAACTGGGCCATTTGTTGTGAACGAGTATCTACTGTCGAGGTTTGCATATTTTGTGAATTCATGTCTCACATTAACAGCGCAGTGTAGAAACCCAGCTCCGACTTTGTTTTGCCTTCCCGGAGGTTCCGGTATTACGCGTCACCTGGAGATACCGTTTAGCTATAACAGGCAACGTAGAGCCCGGGCCACATCTTAACCGGATGTGTCATTGAATTTCCCGCCGCTGTATTGTGCAGTCACCGACATCCTCCTTCATGTAGTTTGAGACACAATGGTATCCCTATGACGAGCTGCTGACCATGTAAATCACTAGCCACAAACTTTCTGGCCACTCATCGGAGCCGGCTATGGCAAACTTGGTATGCTTCGCCATTTTTAATAGATAATTCTGCTGCAGTTTACCACAAACTTCATCTACAGGTCATCACCACCTGCAAGCCTTACGCTCTTCAAACCTCGTCCGATTAGTCCGCATATGATGAGTGTATGCCGCGATGATTACACGGAATAGCAATTTTCGAGTTCCCAGAACACAGGATGCGGAATTCGTACAGTCGAGCAGGATTTACGAAGCAAATGTTGATTACAGAAATGACTCTCCTTCATATGTCACGTCCACGAGCACAGTGTAGGCTATAGCCAGCTCAATGAACTATTTCAGCCCCAGAACTATCTACAACCTTCGACAGTGGTAAAAGTCTCACGTTTTACCGCCATTCCCGATCTCCCATTTCATTAGGCACATATTTTTCACTTTGAGGTTATTGATGACCTTGAAGATTCGGTCACTTAAACAAATCAGCCATACAGAGAATTTGCAGAAAAATGCGTTACACGTAAACATTCTTGACAATGGAGCGGTTACCCCGAGAAGCTCGCAGTTTTTGAGAAATCGAAATCATTCGGCGAATACCAAGTGGCGTGCACGTTAGGTCCCACTCACCAGCAATAGTTGACCCACCTCCAAAAGATTCCCCCTTGCTCCTTTTGAGAAACCTACTTCCAATATTCAAAGTATCACATGACTCTATGGCAATTTTCTGCTCCTCATAACCCCTGCTCACGTCATGCACTCGACTGTTCAAAATCACCCACATTTTTTAAAGGCCTTCAATTTTAATCCAAACCGACTGAATTTGTCATCGAGGCTCTCGCGCCAATCCGACAACGTAGTTCCGTCACTTATAATTTCTTACCTCGTAATAATCATGTTCTCTTTGTTCTACCTTCCTCTTTTCTGCTCTACTGTCCGCTATGTTCGAATGACCTCAATTGACACGCTCCACACAAGTTATGAAATGAACAGGTTACTACTTCATAATTGCTGTCCACTTTCGGACCGGCACGGATTTCACGGATTCACGGATTGATACACAGGATCGAGGCTTTTGCCCAAGTTTCCCGGGTCGGTTGTGTTCTTGTCGTTCTGCGGTTATCGTTCACCTGAAAGGCACAAGCGAAAAAGGGTGTAGCACTGCTCTTTAAGTTCTCAGCGCGGGGCAGTAATATTGCCAGCACGAGGACTAGCATAGGAAAGTGTCTAATAGTGCTTCGAACTGGGTTCTAGAAGGAGCGTGGATAACTGTCGGAGGAAGGTTATTCCACGCAGCTACTGCACGAAACGAGAAAAAATTTTGCTCAATAAAAGTGTGCGCTCTGAGCTTGAAAATCTTCTTACCATGTCCCCGCCGTGTGTTTGCTGGCTCAACGGTGAA
>SJOL01006482.1:70578-93883 GCA_004794785.1 Opisthorchis felineus
GTCGTCTTCTTGGACTGGAATCGAGATGCGCGGACAACGGCGAACGCCTGCTGCAAATATATGCTTACCACAAACTTTCTGCGCACTACTAACTTCCGAGACAACCGAATCCGCTTGGCCACGTGGTTCCTGCCGCATGTGAGTCAACCTTCAATACAGATAAACCACATCGCCATTAGCTGTAGGTTGCGTCGGTTAATTACTGGTACTGGAACACCTATGTGGAGTCGAATCACATGCTTGTTCGTCGCTACTTCTCTTCACACTTTCCTTGGGTGCGCAAGATGCGTACACCTCGCCTGGCCATTGAGAAACTTTCAGACCCTGATGTGAAAAAGTCTACCAGGAACACTTTCTGAGGTCCCTTTCTGACAAGGTGTCTTCTAATTTTGACTCTTACCGGAGGGTACTGCCTACAACCCTGCAAGATGCTGGGCGCTCCGCTTGTGGAGCGCATCATCAACCAACTAAACTGGATCTCAAGCAACACTCTAAAATTGCTCGAAGTTCGGGCACGTGTTTCTCCTGGTTGAGAGTACAATACCGCCAGACGAACTGCCAGACAGACGAAAACGAGCACCAGCGCCGGTCAAGAAGTTAGGTGGATCCAGCAAGCTGAAGAGATAGAGGGGCGAGGAACTCTGGGGATGTGCATAATTCTTTCCAGCTGATACGCGCAATCGGCCCAAATAAGCATCCGGTGAGCCAAACAATCACTGATAGCAAAGGCTTGTTTATCTTTTAAAAGAGCACCTTAGCAGTGGAGTTGAAAAGTTTCAAGACCAATTCAACTGGCCACCTGCAGTTGCTCAGCCGGATTCCCAACCGGCAACACAGCCATGTACAGTGATATTGGAACTCTCTCGGAAATAATCGAATGCCTTTTGTCTTTCAAGCATCACCGACCTGCTGGTCCTGACAAACGTCCACCCGCTCTGTTCAAAGATAGAGGTGAAGTCCTCAGTCGTTGCGTATCCAGCTTGTTTGCCCCTATATGGGAGAAAGAGACCGTCCCAACCAACTGGGGGGAATCAATAGCGGTTCCCATTTTCAAAACGGGTGTTCGCGGTGAGTGTGGCAATCACAGAGGAATTGGCTGAACCCCCTTTGTGTCGCTTATTTTACATCGTCTTACGGAGGCGTGTGAAGAGAGGATCCGAGAACAGCAAGTAGGATTTCGACCGGGAAGGGGCTGTGTGGATCACATCTTCAAACTCCTTCAAGTGTTAGAGTAGCATCATGCGTTTGATTCCGTCGACTGGTTACCTTTTTTCATCACGCTTGTTCAACGGTGCATGCTCCAGAATTTCGTGAATATCATGAGCTGTTTATATCCACGTACTTATAGGTGCATGAGTGTATGGGCAGCTCTCTAAAAGCTTCCCTACAAAAAGTAGTGTCCGATGAGGATGTCGGATATCTCCATTTTTGTTTAATTTTATCAGTGATGGGATAATGAGGCAAACGCTGGAAATTTTCGGAAATCCTGGTGTTCAGATCTATTCGACCGAGAAACTCATCGACCTGGAATATGCGGACGACTTTGTTCTCATTTTTGGAAAAGAGCAGGAGACGCAAGCATTACTTGAAAAGTTGACCAAGGTCATCCCGTCCGACATGTACTTCGCACCCACAAAGTGCAAAGTCGTGCTCCAGAACGTATAGTCTTTGAACAACTCCTCTGATAACTCAGTGAGTGACACTGGAGATAGTGGAGTACTATATGTATCTCGTGAGTTGTCTTATCTCTGTTGGTAGTGTGACAAACGAGGTGAACTCACGAACCCCGAATTCTAGAATTGCGTATGTCAATATGCGCCACTTGTGGCATGATCAGACAAATAATAATCGATCAGCTGCAGCACCCTTTCGGAGCCTACCGGCGATGTCACCCAAGGGAAGCATGAGGGCTGATATACTACCAGGTTACCCAAGCCTAAACAAGAGTAGTTGAGATGCCGGTTTTGGGTTCGAACCACGGACTTTCCAGTCATTAAGTTCCGCTAAGCTATCTCGAGCTTAACTTGTGGCGTGAAAAAAGCACCTCATTGGGTTTCGGAGGACGCGTGTATCAGACTACAGGCTGTATTGTTGTTTGGCTAGATGACTTTGTCACTCCGGGAGGAGGATCTGAGACATCTTCAGGTAGTTGGCTGTCGATTTCTCAGAACTCTATCTGAAATAGGCTGGAACCGGCGAATTCGCAGTTAACTGAGCAGGAAACGGGTTTTGTTGTGAAGCAGAGGGTAACTCCTGAATAAATGCATCCAGCACTTCAAGCTAAGGTAGCTTGGCTAAGTTTCACACATGCCGAGTTACCTGGTGAGACGAGCACTGTTTTCCGTGCATAATTTGGAGTGGCGGAAACCTAGAGGTGGACAGAATTTGACACGGCCAAAGGTTTCGAAAGATTTCACGAAAAATTTGGGTGCCGCTGGTGCCGTTCGCCTTCCAGAATGGGATCCACGTGGCGCTTCCTGTGCTGAACTGGAGGCACTAGACGATATGGCGGCTAGCCGGTTACAGTGGCGTTCATGCTTTCAGTTTCTATCCAGATTCCTTGACTAAGTGCTGGAGGTGTAGGAACCTTGGATGGTGGTGACAGGCTAGCCCCAGGTCCCCAAACTGTCCTATTTTCTTCTTTCGATTATAAGGCTTCATTGAAATAAATTGACATAACTGTACGGCAGTGAAGCATCGATGTTTTTATCTGGTGTCGCTGCCAATGATAATGATGACGTTGGTGAGGCCGCTAATTTTTCTCGCTGTTACTGCTGTTGCTCTTGTGTATTACGTCGTTCTTTTCCTGGTCCCGTACTAAGTATCCGGCGTAGATAGTTGCAGGATTCGTGGAATTTGTGTTCACATCACGCTTGGTTGAAAAGTCATCCTCCCGTCCTATAGCAGTATAATAATCTGGCTAGTTCACACGAGTGGGGAGGACCACTAAACCTGGGTTTCGCTCCCATCGAAAACCATCAACATTGCTTATTTTTGGCTCTGCTGGGATTTGAAATCCGAGCATACGAGATCCGAGGTGTTACCACCATTCAACAGGTGAGCATTTTCAGGCTTGAGCAGTTTGATTAGTTTGATCAACGCCCCGAACGACAAACTAGTGCTTGCGTCAACGCATCAACCCGCCCATCGGAATTTCCCCGTCGTGCAGCGCCACGAGTGGAGGTCTTTTCAGAAGTAACCGCACATCGCTGTACAGTTAACGTCATAGAATTCGTGTAACAATCTTAGTCACTATCAGGTTCCTTATGAGGACAATGAAAAAGGGAAGGAACTCAAGGAACCCAGTTTCCAGCCAACCTGGACTAGACAGAACATCGTTTTACTACTTAGTTATATGGACATCCATTTGATCTGAATTGATCGTACTGGTTTCGCCTCATCCCTTCCAGTGTAACTCTGTAGAGGTTGCGTTGCAAACGGGTTTTGCTAGCTTTGCTATCCCTGTATTGGGAATCAACCTTCAAAGTATCCTCACAACTCCTGCGCATCTCACTTGCTTCCCAAAATCCATTTTTTTCAGGCTGAACACTTCCGGGAACCGGTGGATACAGAAAAAGTTGTTGGTTACTCGGACCTCATTGCTTATCCCATGGACCTTCGCACACTATACGAGGTAAGCATACTTGGCCTTAGTGTCTTTTGTGCTCTTGCTTGTCATTTTCATTTTTACACTACTTCAATTACAGTAGTAGCGTGTTTCCAATAACGTTTTAGCTGATGGCTGGTTGGTCTGTGCAAAACAGACACTTCACTTTCGTACCGACTGTTCAGGACTTTGGTTTTGGCTCCCGCTGTCATTGGTTATGCTGATAAATAAGTACATTGCACTTGTATTCATCTGATCGCGCCGGTGAGCAACTCACACAGATGACCGTTGTAAACCCATTCTGGACTATGATCGGTCCATTATTCTCGAAATTCCCGGAGCATAACAGATAAGTTGGAAGATCTTTAAAAGCTACTTTCCACTTTTCGGTGGAATACCGATGGCGTGGCTTGACGGCGAAAGTACGGACCCTACTCATACTATGGCTGGGGTGCGCCATGTTAGACCTGTGAGCAATTTTTTGTACTGGGGTCACACCCACTGGGTCGCACCCCACTCGTTTGTGATTAGAGGTTGTCGACTTTGACATGCTTAGTGAACTGGTGAAGGCAAGATTTTTGACGAGCGGACTACTGAAGCCAAGGGAACATCACACGGAAATAAATAAACATACTGGAGGTTGTAGTTGGTAAAGGGAACCGGCGAGGTGTGGATCATTCAGGATAGTTTGGGGTTTCTCGTGGTTCAAACTACGAATTCGTTCAGCTATAGCACTCTTTCGGTGCCTAACTGCCATGCCACCAGAAGGAAGCACGATGGCTGGGATACTGCCAGGTTGACCAAGGATAGACAGGGAAAGTCGAGAAGCAGCGGTCGGGTTCGAACCACGGACCTTCCGGTCAGTAAATTCGCGCTCTAACCGCTGAGCTATCTGGATCCAGCATTGTCATCAGCATTCCCGTGAAGACCACTTTATTCTTATCCTTTTGCTACAGCCGACTTGTTTGTTCTTTTCAGGGCCTGAGATGCTCATATTTTGACTTCCAGCCTTCCACATTCCATTAGACTGCCGAAATATATCTGATAAAGGTGATCAAATGGACAGCTTGTTGTGACAACCATTACAAGGGAGGGGTTCATGCTGCTACACAGTGGTGCAGAGTTTAGAGGTACTCGCAATGACAGGAGATTTCAGTTACTCATGCCTCTGCACAAACTACTGTGATCAGAATGTCGAAAGTGTTTGTTTGGGTGCTTCGCCTACCTGCTGAGCCCCAAGCAGGGCGAAAGCGGTTATGGGCTGTTGAGGAGTTTTAAGCAACCTTAGGAGTAGTGTTCCGTCATGGAGTAAATCTTCCCTCATTAATCATCACCTCGGTATCTTCTTGAAATTTGTGCATGCTTCCCAGTCTGACCTCGTACGCTGATGGTGATGTCGGCTTCCACAGCCCCATTAACAACTGGCCTCGGTTTTACTAGGTTTTGGGTTTCAGAGGACCTTCGAATCAGACTTCTGATGGTTGGTGCCTGTATTGAAACAACGCGCTGTTTTGGAAGTGTTTCTACCATATTTATACAATGAATCCGCTAATTCCAATAGTCCTTCAGTTAGGTTAGGTCTCCTTTGTTCGCTATTGCTGAACTTAAGACCCCACGGGACATGCATCAACTGAACCAGGTCCCACACTTTTATTTGCCACTCGAGCTTACCGTTTCAGTCGACCTGGCCTGCACACTGGGGAAGATATTGATTAACCAAAAGCCTCGATCGACCGTGTTCATCCATCAGTCGATTATTCATTACCGCATTCTTGCCCGAGCATCGCCCTCCCATTCGATCATCATTTATATACCTGGGACCATTGATGGCCTCAAGGATAAGGTATCCCACGGTGAATTACACAACCCCAAAAGTCGAATCACCAAGATGGTAACTTATCAACGATACAAAAGTAATCATAATACAGTATCGCTTCGATCAATCCGTTCAGCTGTAACACCCTTTCGGTGCCTACCCGCCATTCTACCAGATGCAAGCTACTCTAGGGCTGAGATACTGCCAGGTCGCCCAAGGCTAGAAAGGAACAGTCGAGTTGCCGAGGTTGGGTTCAAAATACGGAATTTCCGGACAGTAATTTCGCATCTTGACTGCTGAGCTATCTCGAGTTCAGTAATACAGTAACAGTGATAAGTGGTACGAATCTCAAAACATGGGATTATGCTTTCTTCTAAACAGCGTGTTCATTAACTCCGGTTCCATGGGGGATCCCAGACAAATGAAGTAGATTCGAAACCATACGCGCACCTAAATTCTATATATCGAATCGAGACCAAGGGGTCACAATATGTCAGAGCCTCTGCGACTCTATTGAACTAGGCGCGCAATGTCAAGGTGAAAATGTGGTTAAGTGGTTGATGAAGGTCAAATAACAGCCAAAAACAAGAAATTATGTAGGCACCAAACAGATACGACAAAACGAAAACCCCTTAGTATCAGATAAGGATAGAAGAGTAAGTAGAAGTGCCGTGTAAAGCCTAAGCAAACTCACCTACTAAAAATTAACCAACTAGCTTGAGCTTAAGTTTTTCGTCTACAGAAGTCGCAGATTAAGCTGGGTGATGGTCAAACGGGATGGTGTAACACAAAGGCTCATCGTCGGTCGTACAAACCGCAAGTAACTGGGACTCTAATCTTCGTAACCCTTTCAGAATTTACAATCAAATACTCTGTTTTTCTCAGTAATGCTTTATCATTCATACTTACATAATTCACGATAGTTCTAACTAATAGGGTCGTTATCCAAAGCAACTGGAATGTCCGACAGCAAGCCATTTCCCGATAGTCTAATTCACCCAGCGCCACAAAGACATCACTAGTATTATTCAGGAGACACTAGATGCCTTCTGGTGGTGGAGTTGTTTTCACCTCATAGCCGCACATCAGTAACCCCGGTGTTTCCTGTCCGACCATGTTTCATAAGTCCTCGCTCTCCGCGAATGCAACTCACCCAACAAACATCCGAAAATATCAGTTGACGTAGTACCTGGGAATGCATCATCACTCACTCTCTAAGGTGCCGTCCACTCCAACATGTCATGGCTCATCAAGAACGTCGCAGTACGTCTGCGTAATCCGGTTTATTCACCAACCCATATTATTTGATTTTCCCACTGACGCCGCCAGCTGATCATATACTCATTCAGCAACATAACGCCGTCAGCTGAGGTGATCATCAAAGTTTGGGACCGCGGGTATATTAGTTTTCGCCCAACGAAACATCGGTTTCTGTAGCAATACTGCCATCCGACAAGTTACAATTACCTAGGTTAGTGAACTCATCGGTCACTACGGGTGCCACGGCTAGGTTTGTTGTTGTGTCTACCCGGTTTTGGGGTACGGATTTACACTTCGAAGGTGAAAAGCGTGTTCCTAAATGTGTAGCAATATTATATGGGTTATTTAGTATACTTTATGTTTGGGCTTGATCTGATCCAAGTAGCCCGGTATCGTTCGCATATTCGTGATCACTGAGATAATCTTTTGGAAAAAACTTGACACCAGAAGTTCTTTGGTACATTCAGTGACAAAGTTGGATAGAAAAACTGATAATAGACGACCCTGACAAACACCGTAGACCTTCACGTGCCCATGAATGTCGGAAGGATTGGCGTGCCCTTAGAGGAAAGGCCTTGTCAGAGTGCAACACGATCGGCTTTTGTAATCAGGAATCGTAATCGTGGTCACAACTTGTGATTGTTACCGAATCTTCCTCGTATACAAAATGAAGAAGTGAAGCATGCGCTGAAATGTATCCTTTTTACCAACCGCCAGCCCATTATAACGCCAGGAGAGACAGTGGGTTCTCTGTAGAGCGATTTGTGATCTACTGGGCCCGAACTGTGTACAACCTCCCCCAGTTTTGTTCTAAAGTATTTGGCTTCACCTGTGTAATTACACCACGACATGCACCTTTTTTAAATCAAATGCCCATGTTACCCACCATTCATCTCATTTTCTCATTAGCGCAACAACGCTGGCCGATATGCATCTGCCCAGGCATTCCTCGGCGATTTCCGCTGGATACTGCACGACTGCACAATTTTCAACGGCAGTGAGTTCAGTTGATTGCTTTGTTTTGGTGCATCTTACCTTCGCTTCTGGAGTGGTAAACTGTCGTGCTCATATTACGACTTGCTCCTCCAACATGACAGTCGTCGTAAACATTTTTCTCCCACAGGTTGATGAGTCATTTTGGGGTTGCAAATGCTGTGGGTGTTCACATATGTTTGTGAATGGAAGAAAACGTGAGAAATTAGGGGCACATGTGGCCTGTAGACATATTATTGCCGTTTCCCCTCCGTAATGATTGAGCATCTGAGCATGACATTTCCAATCGATAACGAAGCAACGTCTATCTCACGTCAATCACGCTGCATACAAAGATTTGTTTGAGGTTCCTGGATGGCTTGACTATTCTCTTAACAGCGCCAGGAAACTGTCAACTCCACAAGCGGTAACATCATACGTTTTGCTAGTTTTGTTTTTTGATCCAGTTCGTTCTTGGTAACTTTTCATCCGGTGTAGTTACTATAGTTTCGAATTTATCGATACTAGATGTATTTGACTGATGTATTTGAGTCACAAGGTAGTTTTGAAGTTGTATCTCTGGGCTGGATCCTACAAAACTAAGTCAACCAAAGCTACGAAGCCAAGAATCACTGTCTGTTCTCTCCCAAGAAAGATTCTCCCTAAGAGGGTTCACAAAAGTGTAAATCACCAGCCACGGTTTAATTTGAAATCCCTCAGAATCAAAGTCACTTCCCAAGAGATATCAAAAACTTCCTTTCCCCATGACCTCAATTTAGGTTGGCTAATGCTGTGCAGTAGTGCCCCCAAAGAGCAGACCTTAGAAATGCAAACATTTTAGTCGATCGGACCAAATGATCTGTTCCTGATTTTATTTCCGGTACGAGAGATGCGACGCTTCCCACTAGCGATTGTTCACCCATAGTAGTGAACTATCTGGTCATCCAAAACTTGTAGAAATTTATGTGGCCTCATAAGATTCCAATTAAAAATGTGGTAGTGGTCGGCACTAAGTGGGCGTTTGTCTTTTTAGCTAGAGTGCTTTGTGGTACTATGTGTGTCCATCGGCTTCCTAAAATCGGTCCAGGAGTCAAGGTCGCAGTTGAAGAATTCGGTTCACATCATTAACCAATCAGTCATATCATTGAGTAAACTCAGTCTGCTATACCATTCTCCCAATTTTATTCTCTCTTATTTGTCGAAAGTGGTGATTGTCGTCTAAGATTAACACCCACTCCTGGCAGCGTAATAATTCGCTCATCTGATTTTAGACTCCCCTTTAATTAGCCACGTAAATTTTCAATGCCTGATTATTTTCCCAGGTAGAAGCCCCTCGCTCTACATCCATCATTAGGCTGATGCGGTTGCCATGCGTCAATGGTACGTAATTAACTGAAGATATTCGTTTGACTTGAAGTCCTGATCGCTGTCTTCCCGCGACAGAGGTATTGTTTCGTTAAAGTAAAAGGGTGAAAGTGAGTGTAAGGCTCTATCATCTGGTTAACGGTCTATTGTTAGCGTCCAAGGGTACTTGACTAAACCCCGATTCCAATCACTGGAACATGAATCAGCTCTGCCGGCTGTGGTGGAATCCAACTTGGGAATCCAATGACTACGATGACTGTGCTGTTCAACTGTCCTCTGAGACTTACAGATCGCACGTGGCTATGCGTTCCTGGAAGAGAGAGTCCCGCTATCTTGCGAGTTGAATTCTTCAACCATTGGCTTCGTAGGACTGCCGTTGGGCTCCCAAAAAGGACAAACCATTTCGGTCTGGGCAGCTGGGTAGTATCTTGGCACTCACCAGATATGACAAAACAATCTAACGGAAACCGTATGAGCGCTACATGTTGCAGTCACTCAAGTAATCCACCCCCATCGTAATTTCCTCAAGCTCTATTTTAAACGCCACTGGGCGATTTCAGTGAATCCTAACCAGCCGTTCGCGAGAGAAGAAACCCTTCTCCGGTCAAAAACTGCGTTCCATCTGGCTCCACTGCAACATTCAAACACTCAGAAAGACTGGGCAGCAAGCTGCCGTTGCTCGTGTTCTGAAATGCTCAATATAAATGTTTGTTGTTCAAAAGAAACGCGCCCGTATGACTCCTGCTCAGCAGCTCCCCGAAAAACTGCCGTAGTCCGAAATCGTATATCATACTCTGAAGATTAAACAGAGTCAACGTTGGAAACTGCTAGTCTGGGAGTTGACGGCAAACTATTGGAAATGTCGTGGACCATCATCACTTTTACTAGCTGGGGTATGTATCATTTACTCTGTGCAACATCTAAGTTGAGCACCGCGTTCAGAAGGAACCATGCAGTCAGTCTGACCGAGCAACACTGAATGACACTCCTATTTGTCACTCAGAGCTGAAGATGCTTCATCTGTTTATCTTGGTTGGACTCCCTCACAACTTAGTGCTCCTCAGGTATGCTTTGATGACAAAATTTCTTCCCCCAGTGATCTGTACTCTCAACTCAACTTTTTGGTTGTCCCTTGTCCTGCAAGATTCTCCTGGATTGAGGTTGAGCCAAGGTGACTGCAGCCACCTTTTCCATTCGTAAAAGGTTTAATCGAAGGTGTATTGCGTGCATTATTATTACGACCATCCGTCGTTCTTACATGTTTACTCCTTTCAAATGAGGTTCCTTATACTAGAAGCCAAAATCCAAATAGTTACTTGATTTAAGTAAAGTTTTGCGATTAAGTGCTATGAGTTTGTGGAATGCTCGTATGATCGAAACTGATCAAATCTATCACCCTTTGAACGTAATAGCTTCCTACAAGCGATGCTTAGGGTTGGATTTGCTTTAAACAAGTGTAGAAATTCGATGTCATACGTGCTGTTTGCAATCGTTCATGAGTTGTTCACTCATGAGATAAGTAGTCATTTCAAATCATTTGGAGAATGACCTGTGGTGTCCGAACTTGAATAGAGGAAACATTGGCATACCAAAGGTTTGGAATAAGAAGCAAACGGAAGCAAACTGCCAATCCATCAGAGTGCTGTTTGAAAGGAAGAATGGACTACTTAGGACTGCATCTTGTGTGATAACAAGGGCATCGGAGGTGGAATACGCCTCAAACCCGATTATATGTGCCACGTGAGTTAAACAACTGTCTCAACGTACCTTTCACGTAAAACTGAAAATTCAGAAGCTTCTGTGATTGAGTCCACCCCGCCTGCACGAGAGCCTGAAGTTTGACGAGGGAGCACTTGATAACTCGGAAGCGACATCATATTCATTGATGAGGAACTGTCGAGAAACCACCACATCGAGGTTAAAACATCTTCCAGACGATCGACGGGGTGGGTGCGGCACCACGTTGTAATGGCGGAAATCACACGGAGGCTGGCCAGTTTGATAAAGAAAATACATCAGAGTAATGTATTTCAATAACTAAGGATGAAAGGCTCAGTCTTCTTTTTCGTTGGGGTGAGATGTGAGTTAGCTGTGGCGAACGTTTGTTTTCCGTGTCATAAGATGAACTTCAAGAAGTTTGGTAGTTTAGTAATAGGCACCGAAAAGCTCCACTCAATTAGCTGGTAGGAAGAAAGGAGATGAGACGATAACGTACTCCTTTTGAAATGTGGTAGATTCGTTTTCCTACAATGTTGCTCTCCTAACATGTTTCTTGTGTTTCTCCACTCCTTCCGCAAACTTGGACCCACAGCTAGCTCTCTACTGACTTCCCATGCTCGCATCCTCGATCGAGCATGCCAACGGGAGCTGGCTCTAATGAAGGCCTGTCCTGTGTGTTATGAAAACCGCATGGTAGCAATGTTCCTCCTACCTTCAACTTCCACGACTCTTCCGCTTCTCACTGCAAATGAGTGGCTGCCTACCTTTGTTGCTGGAAAGGTTCAGTCTGACTCTGCAACACGAGATGATGGTGCTGTCGACCAATCAGCAGTATCAACGGATGCAACGAATTCCGAAAACATCGATCCTTGGTGGTTCACCAAACTTTGCGTGAGGAACATCTTTTTCCGATGTCTATTTCTATTTATTGTTGGCCTTTTATCTTGAGTTCAAGTACTCTGCTCAACCACTCTTCACCGATTTTCAGGATAGATTACCTGGTGTAGCATAGTTGATGTGGTATGATAACTTTATCGCAACAGACTCGGTGTGTTTTGCCTGTATCTCCCAGTGTTTCACTTCCACAACGAACCGGCCGCTGAACCTTACGATTGCTGTTCAGACTGAACACCTTTTCTTGAACTATAAATTCGAGATAACATTTAGGGGCTTTTTTGACGCGCGTATTGTGCCATTACTGTGCATCAATAGGTGCTTTTCATCCGCCACTTTGTTTTGCGCATGATGCTTGGGGCGTGACCTTAAAATTTACTTGCATTGTCTTTTATCACCCATCCACACTTGTCTTTCATTAACAGTGGCCCATCGCTGAAAGACGTCTGATCTGAGTGTTATGGACAAATGCCCGTTCTGCGCAAGCAAAGTCCCAGCCATAGGTCCACTGTCTTACACGGCCTATCTTATTTAGTGATTGTGACGCATAACCGTAGGTATCTCCTGCCGATAGATGGAACTAGCAGTGCTAAAGATAGTCTTATCAAACTCTGTGCACACGGTTGGAACGAATTCTTAGTCTTAGCGTAAATTTACGTCATGATATCAAATGGTCCGATGGAAGACGGTGGGCAGGTACGAGTACTGTTGGTTCAAATACTCAGACTCCATGACGTGAGCTCATGAATGATACAGACTACAAACCACAAGGTCTTGTAAACACCAGCTTGATTTAGAGCCTTACTCTTCTCTAAACGTATTTAATATAGATTCTCCAAAATGGGCCAATTCTAGGAACATCCTGTAGTGGGTAATAGTAGGAGGACATTTTGTGTACCTATTATACCTTTGTCCAAAGCACGTTCTCACATTACAAACCATTCTTGCGTTCTTTAGGACCAGGTTCATCCTCTTGTTTGGGTTCGCCTCTTGCACTACCCCTTATGGCCGGGCAAGGTGATGGCTGTGGACGGGAACAACCTGTTGGTCAGTTTTTTTGGGGACTATGATGTAATTGTGGCCCCGGCTGGCTCGGTTCAACTTCACTCACTTGCACGTGCAGGACGTTCTCTGCAGTATGCCTCCGAATCCACCGCAACTGCCCCATTAGAATCAGTGGGTAGTCCCTCTTCGGCCGATTCGTCTAGGACGCCCCCTCAGTCCGTTCTTTCCTCAGTGATTCCAACCTTCACACGATCTTCCAAATCCACTGATCATTCTTCGGATGCGAACTACAAGAGAGCAGTTGCTGAGCTGGACTACCATGTATCTTTATTACAGGCACACTTCCCAAAGTTTAAACTTCCAGCTGTGTCAATTGAGTTCAACAAAGGAAATGTGAACCGCTTCTACAAGTACGCATGCATCCAATTTTAATCATGGCTTCAGTCCTGCCCGGGATAATTCGCTACTTACTTTTGTCGGAATTACTTTTTCAGGCCGGACACATCCTTCTCGTTCTCAGTGTGTGTAATTTAACAGGTAATTTTGGAACCGCTGCTCTGCGACTCGGTGAAACGGGCATTGCGAGCAGAACCCAGTTATCGCTTTTATGCCCAAAGTATTTTCGCATGACTTTCTCTTCCGACTACGCCTGCCTGCTACTGCTACAAAACTGGTACACATTGAGAAGAGGCTTGTATGTCACAAAATGTGAATTCACGGATAGCCTTGTACTTCGGTGGTTTTAGCTACCACCACCGTGATTTGTTTGACAATAGCTATGAAGGCTTTTAACCTCGCTAAATCGCTTTTTGTTAGCTAAACCCATAATGTCCGGTTATAACACTGGCGGTAAGTTTGGTCATTCTGTGTGCCCAGAGCAAGCGTAAGAAATTGTTCAACAGCTCGAGAAAAGTCTTCTTTGGTAAGAAACGGTAGAATGCTTGGGCTTCGACCAATCTTAGGAAGGCACAGATCGGACTTGTGCATTCAAAATAAATGCTCAAATTTATGTTACTACACACTTGCTTGGTATAGCCTT
This sequence comes from Opisthorchis felineus, assembly GCA_004794785.1. Lineage (NCBI taxonomy): Eukaryota > Metazoa > Platyhelminthes > Trematoda > Opisthorchiida > Opisthorchiidae > Opisthorchis > Opisthorchis felineus. The sequence continues at coordinate 84,256 of SJOL01006482.1, forward strand.
AGAGATTAAGTATGGGTGCCGAACCGTGCTTGTTTTTAGCATTTAAGTGTATGTGTAACCTGTTTTATTCGGTGAGTTTGTCTCTGACGCCAGTCACTAAACGATCACCGATGAACAGTGATTGTTCCCGTGCGACAACTGTTTTTTGTCAGTTAACATCACTTGTCGCTCCGTAACGTGAAAGTTGGTTCGAATCAACTTAGCTATTTCACCTACAGTACAATAGTGTTTGAGATTTTCTGCGCATGCAGGTTTGTGTGGTAAACTGTGGTTATAATTCACTAATACACGGTTTTTGAAGTTCATGCTTACATCGCGTTCCGACTGGCCAGACTCATACTTTGATTTAGGGCTCCGAAATAAGTGCGAAGGTATTATATACTGGATAGAGCACCACTCTGCTAGTCTCTGCTCAAATTCATAGAAGGGCTGATATTAACTCAGAGGGATCTTGGATTGAGGGAGTCGATGACCACAAAGAAGTTGAACCAGTCAACAGAGGTTATTTCCATTTTTTTTATAGTCTCTTCAGGTGGCCTTTAAGTAGAAGACGTGGTGGCGAGTGGCATAGTACTGTGCGAAGAACAAGCAACGTTAAACCAAGTGACAAGTACATCCAAGTAAAGACATATGCTGGGTTTGCGTAAAAGAGGTTACCGCATTCCAGAATCATGGATACAAAAAAGGTTCTTGCTCGATACCAGCCGAACGCATCACAGAGTGAGCTGATTGGGAGGATAACTCTCCATCGCCATCAGTGAGAGTATGTGTGATTCAGTGATGGTAACAAGCTGAATCTTGATGATCTGGGTACGCTTATATATTTACTAGCCTGACTGAAGACCGCAAAAGGTTTTTACCAGAGGGCTGCGACTTTTTTGACGTTGCGATATGTCAGATGGAAATATTTACTGAGACGCCAACAGCATGCCCTAAAAGACCCTGCTACCAATGATCTTGCTGGTGAGATAGCGTTCCAGCCTGATAGTCCCTGAATGCACCCGTCTCGCGCCACATACAAGTAGGCCTCGTTCCACGATGCGCTGTCTTTTCAGCGGGTCTGCTTACAAGCATATATTAACCCAAATGGAAAGTTCTGCGGTCCGGGAGATAGAGAATCTGATCCTAAAGACTACATGCTTCATACCGTCGATCAACACATGGCTATGTGAATGAGAGAAACTTGAAAGTCATATAGTGTGCACAATGATGTTAGAACAACCAACCGTTCCCTTTCAACTTAGTATAATAAGACGGAGTGAATTTGTTATAGCCCAGATATTTGTCCAAAATATACATTCTGTTGCGATTTGATCAAGAAAGCCCTGAAAATATCGTCCAACGTGCTGTGAGTATGCGGAACGTTAATGCAACCAAGCTCAGCTGGGGCGTTTTTGTGGATGCAGTGTCTTTCCATGAGTGCTGCTTATAGATAAATCTGTTTTACATAGTGAATTTCAAGTTTCAAGGTCATGCCCGTCCTGTTATCAACCGTGAGTGAGGTTGATTAGCACGATATGTCCACGATATGAGCCGGTCGGTAGCTCATTCAAACCTACTAAGTAATAACGCTTACTTCCTCACTATGGGAGCTTGATCAAGACGAAATATTGGTGTACAGAGGCAGGGAAATATGTAGAAGGTTAGTCACAGTCGAATTGAATAGCTGAAAGTGGTAATCAGTATATTCCGTTCTAATTTATCGGGACAGTACTTGAAAACACCAAGACGAATCGGAGGACAGCTTCCAGAAGACCAAAGAAGTGACTCTTGAGGGGCGTATCTAATCAGAAGCGTGTTCTAAATCTCAATATCAGCAATAGGCGAGTTCAACAACTAACTCAATGTGCTACTTGTTTACAGTGCATTAGGATCAAGCCGGTTTCACGTTCGAATGCGGTTTGCACGATGAACAGACTAGATTTGGAGGCACGGATGAGACAAAGTGATGCTCATCGGTGCATAAGAGTCCAATCTGAATGGCTTAGCCTACTGGTTAGCAGAGGAGAGTCTTTCAGCGGCTGAAATCGCTACTGTGGCTCTGTGGTAGCCTGCAAAGGGAACGAGTCATTTGATAATACACGTTGGAGTCCAACCGCAGATGTGCTTGGTGACACTGGATGATTACCTCATTCCAGTTAATTCTTTTGGCTGAGATGAGGCGGCCAATCCTATGAATGATTATTATGGAGTTTGTAGGATGGACGGTGAATGACACACATGACCTACTTCGCAAACTCGTGGTTGTTATACTGCGGTGTCCATTCACTGGATTAACCGGCTCACAATCCAAACTTGAGCCTCGTCGAGAGCGTCTAGAGAATAACGGGTAGAAGTTAACCGGATCTTTCACATGCTCGACAACTGGAAGGTGGAAGTCGCGGATTAATGTCATAAATTAGATGAATACTTTCAACTTTGATGCGAAGTCTGACAAAACCATGTATTCCGATACCGTAGCATAAAGGATGATTTATTTTTGGCAATGCAGGCGGTTCTGTTTTGAAGCTTCTTTGATTGCAATAGCGTTTCACGTGATATTTTGTCAGGTTCGTGCATTTAATCTCAGTAGTCCACCTATACCCAATATATGGTACTGCGTGCATCGCTTTAGGGAAAATCTCTTGAAAGGCATGCCCATTACTTGCAGTGTATCTCTTTCAATGAACAACCGTTCTTGCATTTTCTGACCAGGAATTGATTTACACTGTCGTTCAGAGGGGCCTTCATAAGCGTTTCTCACTATCCAGGGCTTTTGGTGTGTTTTACCTGATACCTGCAGTTCATGGTTAAAAAAGAAATGAGGTTGAATTAAGATAGTTCGTGTTTGAGCAATGTCGGTCCCAATTGGACGACAATGTAAGACAGGAGCTGGACTATTCTGGAACGTGAAATGGCTTTGATGACATTTGTTTGATTATACTTCTAGGAAGAACGCGATAGAATACGGGGACTGCCAGAACATGAGCTAGTGTACTTAGTATATTTAATAATTTAGTTTATTTAATTTAATAGTAATATTTAATAATTTAATGTGTCTTTTTGAAAAGCTGGATTCATTTGGAGCGTTTTCATACATTCATCGATGCGTTTTGTGTTGTCAGTGACGTCTGACGCTTTTCTTGCACTGTTAAATGCGGGAACGTATGAAAGTATTTCGAAAAAAGTCGTATCTAAGTCCTCAACTAACTATATTACCGAAAGCGGCTGAAATAGGACCACCTGAGCGCGTTTCCTTAACATTCCTCATCATCCATGTATAATCAAAGCAAAAAATCATTTCCCCGGCTATTGGAATCGCTGCGCTATTTTGTTCGGGCAGGTAGAAGATGATTTGTGGGCTATAAACATTTCCAGTGCATTCATCTGTCGTTGATTTAAAGGCTTTAGGGTTTATAGGCTGAAGGCATGGTGACAAATACACAACCGAAGGGAAGATACGTGAGCAGTTACAGGGCAGGTGGGTGACTCGAATCGAAGACATTTTCCACATAATTTATTGATGCGCTTACCTCAGTGTCTCAACTACGTTAGCGGCAACAATATTGAGTATAAGCCGTTTTTGTCACTCATGTCCAAGTTCATTTTCATGTGAATTTGTCCTGGTATCTTTAAGAGGAAGACGACTGCCCCCTCCCTGAATGTGGACCCCGGGACTCAACTCACCAATAGTTAACGACACTGGCAGACATGGCTCAATCGCGTGCATCAAAGCTGTCAGCTTCAGTGTGTAGCTGCCATTGCCCCTTATGCTTGACTATATCCCTCACGCTCTCCCATTTTCCGGTGACCGAAACTGTGGTAGCTGGAACCAACGTACTTTTGGTACGTGGTTTATAGCTAATAAACTCAAGTGAACTCAATGGGTTAGTTCCCTTTCCATCTCCGTAAATTATACCCATACATGCTTGTACCTAGTGTTCAATAACCAAACCGTCACTGAGTAGTTCTAACTGTCGGCGTTCCGACCAAAAGGTCGGTGAGGAATGCTAACATCCTAGAATGTGTCATATCTTCCAAGTGCAGTGTTCTATCTCAGCGACAAAGCACTTTGTGGATTTTTTTGGTTAGGAAATCACCACTAAAATGCGATTGATAAGGTCATTGAGCCCCAGAATGCAGGGACACACGGGTCATGTGAAACATCGACAGTTCCCTCCAAGTTTTGGTTGAAACCAATTGATGTCTGCGTTGGTGGGACACCAGATTGTGCAGTTCCTATTTGATTGATGCGCTTGAAAAAAATTCGATTGACCAGCAATTTGTCTAGCAGTGCTTTCTGTTGATATATTTTGTCGTCGCTGGATGGGTAACCTTTCGCTTCAAATCGCTGGCTATTAGTTGCCCGTACCGGTCTTGCTAACGTGGCATCTCTTTATTAATAGCGACCTTGCCGTGCACAGCAAATTATGGGGTTTTCTCCACTTCGAACGTAATGCGGACAGTGTTTTACAGTATAGGTTTACATAAATAGCACATCTTTGATGACACTCAGGTTGAGACATTAGCACCTCTATTGTTTTCACTAATTTATAATCTTAGCTGGACTCAGACTATGAGGGCGATCCTTCCATGGTACAGCTATTTTGAAGACGAACACGGAGTACTTGAGACGGGTAGGAGGCTATGCGATAAAAACATGCTTGGACTCCAACCACAGGGTTATTTGCTACCATGTTTTGATATATCGCATCAGCGACTGTCTTAAAGAGCCTACAATGACTATTGATTATATGGTACTTGTTGATTAACCTATGGCTATTGACCAGCGCGTCATCTACATTTTAGCCAATAACTTCACGACTTCAATTTTTTCGCTTCGTGCGTGCACTATGGACACTGGTGCACATACGTGTGTGCGTGTGCGTCACGCACACAAAGTCCGATACCAGCATGTTGGTACTTCGTGTGTGTGAGAGAGTTTACTTTCTTACTTCTATGGACTCATTGTTACATTTAACACTGCCTCCACCTTCCTTACAAGAACTTTTCATTCACCAACAGGTGCTGTTCTGAAATTCGAGAGATAGACCCCTCTTCGAAGAAGGCCAAAACCACTTCCGTGGTGGACACTTGCTCGCAGACTACTGGTTCAACCATTCCACTGGAGAACAACAGTCAGTCGGGACGAGTAGAAAAGTCCGGGGCTATCGGGTCTTATCCGGAACCGTTACTGACTCGCATGGCTGACAGTTTACGCGGGTCGTTGAAGAATACCTCCGCTGAGGAGAAGATAAACAGGCCTTCTGTGCTGGATCCGTCTGCCGCACCTCCCATGGTAGAGTCTCATGCACACCAACTGGACAAATCAGCCTCTCATACCGATGTGGTAACCCTTTCTGTTCCTGATACTCAGATGGATGTTAGTGAAGACCAATTGCCTGGCCAATCTGGAGTTTTTCAGCACGAGGTCCCCACTGTTCTCCACCCCCTACCAGAAAACTCGTAAGTTTCGTCGCACTTACTTTTCTTAGAACGTTTCATTCCGAATTTATCTGCAACATCAGTTCGTTGTACGCCTTCTTTTTTCCGGAGGGACCACTTCATGGGACCCGAGTGAGATATTACCATTGGAGTGTGCTTTAAAGGACTTCTGATGGGTGGTCTCTCCTGTGGACCGTACCACCTCATACAGTGGGACGCCTTCGGCGACCACGTGCTTTTCCCAAGCATATCTACATCTTTTTCATGTTTATAAGTCTCAGTATGTTCTACGAAACACCTTGATTGGATTCTCACGATGGTCCACCTCTGAATACACTCAGGTTGAATAGGAGAATCACAGGGAGATGACAAGTCTGGTACGAAGCGCTGTGCATTTCACATCCCTCAGGTTACCTGAACTTTGCGTCCAGTAATCTTACTTAATTCTTACTTAATTAGGAATTTCATCGAGGTATCTCGTGAAAAGATGTGAGGACGCCTCAACATGAAGTGACTTCGTTTTGTGGCTCTTGTTTGGACGGGTTGGTGAAACTCCATGTAGCTCAAAGTCGAGGGTGTACATGAACAATAGAATATAAGCTGATCAGGAACACTGTTACGTTGTCGTGTGCAATTACTTTTAGAGTGAATGATTACCGGGAAGTGTCTGCTGGCCTAAGTGAGCAGGATATTTTGGAAACTGGTTCATCGCAAGTGAAAACTGGGCAAAACTCGGGATTCTCGAGGCGAGAGTGTTGTACAGCTTTTGAGGTTTCATGGCATGTTCAGAAGCCTGTTAAAAATCCCATACACCCTAAACTTTTTTTGACTGATTGGCTTCGTTTTCGTAATTTTTTTGCGGTAGAACTATTGCAAAAGTCTCAGATAAACATGACGCAGTACATCCTGATCGAACTTACAATGGTCAACTGAACCACACCCTGCGAGAAAGTTACGGGGCCACTCGTGTGTTTCACTGTAAACTACACGTTATGGATGCTGTTGAAAACGTAACTCAAATTTGCCGGAATTTACCGGGACTGACGTAAAATCAGCAGGTGAAAAACAGGACGCGACGAAATTACGAGACATCCCAGGGGGCTACCGTGCTATTGGAAGGGTTGTCGAAAATAATAAATTTCGGCCGCTCCTTCACAACTCCCTTAAAATTCTTTGAAGTCATTCAAGCAGGTTTCCCGGATGACTTTTTCACCAGTTGTTCTCCACTCTTATTGGGTTTCGTGTCCATAGGCTTCTGAACACTTGGTGTGCTAGTACGTCCCGCGGATTTTCATCCGGACAGATTAGGACTACAGTTTAATGGTGCAAATAGCAGGGGTGGGAGATTGATGCATTGAATCATCCTGTGGCAATTAATGACGAGTTATGCATTACAACCTAAGATGTCCATGAATATTGCTAATTCGTTTATTCAGCAAACTGACAAGACACCTGAGACCAGCGTTCTTCGACCATATCTGATTTCTTCTGTCATACTCGGCAGATAGTTCAGTGGTTAAGTCCCAGACATACTGACCATAAGGTCCGTGGTTCGAACCTCGCCCGCAGCATCCTGTTTAGGCCTGCGTAACCTTGCACAATCTCAGCCCTCGTGCTTCCTTCGGGTGGTATGGCAGCTATGCACTGAAAGGGTGTTACAGCTGAACGATTATTAGTTATTAACTTGGGTGCAGCTTAACGCCGTGGCAGTAATTAATTTGATGCTGGATTTTCGTTCAGCCGAATGAAAGCTGCAGTTACCATTCCTGTCCTCATTCTTCTGCAGTCTCCTTTTATAAATTCGTAAACTACTTGAATTCACGAACTTTTACCGACTTCACTGACTTGCTTTGAACGCTTTACTTCATGGGTTGTCAGTGCACTCTCTAAAGGCAAAATAACCAGCTTCCAAATGCTTGCTGCTTGGAGTAGCAGTTTCCTCTCTAATCTGCTACCTAGGGAGAAAAGTGTGACCCTGAAATAGTCCCCAAACCTCTTCGCGATAGAAACACAAAAGTCTCATTTAGACTAGTCAGGCGGTACAAATACTCGAAAACAGTAGCACTAGAAGCCCGAGGGAAAAATGACGTCAACCGTTCCAATCTATTCAATTTGACCAGATTGAACGTAGCTCATGAACGCGGTTAGATATCCAGACAAGCCAGACTGATCCTCAAACAGCGTGATGGACTGAAGCAGTTTGTACATATTTTCTTGACCGAACACACTACTCATACGTTTGCTAAGACCTTTTGACAGCTCATGACTGAATTTGCTCCTGGTGCTCATCAGGCAGATGCAGTCCCTGGGTCTCCGTCAACCTCACGTTTTATTTTATTCGAATTGCTTGAACTAGCGAATAAAACCCGGTCTCGAATTCGGTTACCTCAATATAAAATAAGGTTTTTCAAGCGTACTGTGTGAGATGTGGAGATGAAAAAACCACAAGCGTACAGTTTGACGGCGTCATTATTCTGCATATGCTACAAAACCAATCTTTCTTCTCCGGTTGCGAACAAGTGTTATCACTGTAAACATCACTACATCGGTGATATTTCATATGGCCATCCTAACTTAATCAGGTCTGTCACAATGGGACAGTGGGCAAATTGAACATGAATCGGCTAGTTTCAAAGGCTCCTTGCCTCGGCCCAGCTAAAGGTGGCGAAACTGTTTTGAAGCACCGAAAACGCATATACATCTGCCAGTAAAAGTGAGGTACTGAACTGTAGGGGCGCTCCTGGGGGCAACCCAGTTGATTGCTCCGTTAAAGTGGCACGTTGAAAGTTGAATGCCACAGGAGTGCGAACAGTTTTGTTCGAACTGGGCAGAGAAGATCGATTTCTTGGCATCGCCCTGCGAGTCATTTGTGCCTCAAAACCACTTCACAATAAGTGAACAGAGGGACGCTTTCCGTAAGGCAGTCGTCGTCCGTTGAAGATCGTTAGTGTATCTATTAGTAGTCGCAAGACATTGCCAATGATATACTGCAGCACTGCGTAAAATGGACAGAGTGCGTATTCCACTGTTTTTTTTTCACCTGGGACGTTCTTGTACAGCACCTGATATTTCGTTGGGTTCTGATTTCTGCCACTCAAGCGCAGTCACAAAGACAAGTGCACGGTTTTGAATGTCCTCAATTACCGATGGTAGGCGGGCACACGCGTCGAACCGCCGAAGCCTGAGACGCGCCCGAGTGTTCCAACATCCAGCTAGGCCTCCAATGTTAATCTGTGCACGTGCGAGCTCACCCATCGCACTTGCCCTCACATTCCCACTGTCGATGACTCACCCATCACAGTGGGCCACACTGGCAGACAGGCGATCTTCCGCACCGAATGGTGGATACGTTCGCATCTGCGCAACGAACTCAATACGGCCGGGCCAAGGTGAGTAGGCTGCAGTCGGCTTTCGACGATCAACCGGTTGTCCTTACTCCGGTTTAGTGTCCTTCATGCCTGTCCCTCAAGCCCAAATTAGGGCACTGTATAGCTGGTTAACGCAAAATGCAAAATGCTCAATCGATTGAAATGAAACCTGGAATGCACATATGAAACCGGATTTGGTACATAGTCATGAAAACACAAGCACCCAACTTGGGGCAGAAAAAATTACCAAGGCTTAACCAAAGCAACCAGCCCCCTAGATCAGTTTAGGAGTTCCAAGGGGGGTCGATATCCACTAGTCGAAATCGGTCTGATTGCGCTTCCTTTTTCTACCAGAATACCGATTTTCATCTTCCTGAGGCAAATCACTTGGTAAATATACTGACAACCGAAAGTGCATGTTTGACCACAAATAATAGAGACCCTTGTATCATCTCAGTCCCTTTAACGTTATGTTCTGCTTGAAACCGAATTGAACGCTATTTGCGAAGTACACTCATTTGCGAGTAACTTAGTTTTAACTCAGTTGAATCCCAGCTGAGTCTCTCGTTTATAACATTGTTTAACTGAATGTGCTGCACAAAAGCCGCCTCATGTTTCATTTCGGACGATATTTAAGGTATCGCAGTGTATTTGCTTGACGGAGCATATCACTTATAAGGGTGTAGCACATTCAGTTGAAGAATGTCGTAAACGAGATATTCAGCTAGGGTTCAGTTGAGTCTCGCGTTAAAATCAACTTAGTTTTCAAAATCCAGCTTATCTTTTTCTCTCGGTTTCTCAGTCTCAAAACACTCATTGTAAGTTTTATATATATA
>SJOL01006482.1:93969-135528 GCA_004794785.1 Opisthorchis felineus
GATCCGCCGCTGTTGATCGAAATCAATAATAGCTTGCATCTCGAGAAGTGAACTTTCAGTATACAAAATCGCTGCGGATATCAAGAGTTGGGAGACAACACAAAGGATGTCATTTACTTGTCATTGCAGGCGGGTTATCATGTAAATCATTTTACCCGTGTATACAAACACTACGCATAAGCAAAACTAAGGAAGCAACCACTGTGCTGAAGCGAAAGCGGGATTAACTTAACTAAGCAAGGGCATTTTACAATGAAGAACCAATCGTGCTAGTTTTAATCCTAAAATTGAACTCTCGAGGAAATAAATTTGGCTAGAGGATGTGATACGATAGGATTACATGAGCCAGGGTTATCGAACCGTTTTGGGAATCGCATACTTTCGGTCTTAGAGTAGGTAGGAGGGAAGTGAATATGGTCGACGATAAAGTAGGATAGATCCGGGAAAACCGACCAACACAATCCCTCGGAATCCCTTGCGCTTAGAACTATCCTTCAAAAGCCCAACTGTAAGACAGTACTGTTTCTCACAATGGCTAGGAAATATGACGGAGAAACAGCAAATCCAGTGAGGGAAACACCAGGTTTTACAAATGGGATCTGGGGGAACAGATGACGCTATCCGGGTCAAGAGTGCAAAATGAGAGTAGCACTACTTTGTTAAAAAAGCAGCTTGAACATGGGGGAGGGGGGAACAAATAAGGGTGTTGGATGAGACGGCTCCGAGGTAATTTATATCTTAGAAGACAAACATCCCCAGTCATAGGCGGTAGTAGATTGTCAACAAGGTCTTGTTTGCGCTTACTTGTGACGGGGTGGACGGGATCACGTCTTGACATCTTGAAACGTCAAAGAATACGGGGACGTTCCAACACAATTTTTCGGCCCACTTTTTAAATCATTGTGATGTTGATAACTTTGGTAGCCACAACCGGGCACAACACTAGGGAAAGCAGTCAAGAAAATAAGCTCTTGAAACACCATCCAGCTGCTCATTATGTCCTACAACTGTGTTTTACATCCAGGTTTTGACGACTGTATTCATCCCGGTTCGATACTCCGCTGAACTTATTTCCATGCAAGAACGCTCTCGAATTTCAGTCTCATAGGTGCACCAAACTGTTTCTTTTGAATGCTTTAATCAGATCATTGTGAGGTTTCTCTTCTACTACTTAGCTACACAACTGAAAATCATGTAAGTGAAGTCCGTTCGTAACGGATACCCTTTTGTATGTCCTGAGGGCGCTGTCGAGAAGTGTGCACTGACCACCATGAGAGACGAAGCAAGTGATTGCTTCAAATGTCTGAAGATGCTCATCACCTTCGTGTGCATTCTAGTTTTTGAGCAGCCGATGTATATTTTCCGGCGAATAATATGTATAAAAGGTTTAAAGTAACAATTCAAAATGGTGGGCTAAGATGCCACAATCCGACGTTTAGAGCTACCTGGTCAACTTTTTTCAAAGATTTTTCACAAAAAAATGAGTACAGCATGTGGAACATGGGACAGCACTATGTTTTCCGTCCACCTTACGTTTTGACTTCAAGCTTGCACTGTGGGACGTGTTAAGTCCATGTAAAGTTAGCCAGAATTGACTTCCTGCCTCTGCACAAACATCTTAAGCAATTGGTCTGCTACTTTCTGACGGATGCACGGTTGTGCTAATTTTTCATGCTTTTGTGACAGTCCTTTTTGGTTGGAATGCAAACCGGAGTGAGTACCGTGTGTGGCTTCCAAATGACAGCACTGGTGTTTATTGCTGTTGTGTTTGTGTTTTGAAAGGGCTCCTACACGAAGTAGAACGCAATGACGTGGCTTTTCATAACGCTGCACGTGTTCCTTACCCTGCGAAATTAAGTTTTTTTGGAAAATATTTCTTCCCTTTGTACTAACATCTTCGAGTTGATCGCACGCAGTCACTATGTGGTATCTGAAGTAACTTGTAACCCCATAATGCAGGGTAACGAACCATTTTCGTGGGATAACTTTCCGTTTATTAAACTCCTGGGCTTCGGAATGGCGTACTACCCCTTGCACATCAGATTGTTTCCCTTTTGGACGCTTTAAGCGCCTGAGCAAGGTACGCTCCAACAGAGAACCCGCCCTCCCGGAAAAAACCACTTCCGGTCCAGTCCCTCAAACACGTCTACTTAATAAATTTACATAGTAGCAACCCTCCCAGAACAGACCACTTATGTTCGGCTGCTTCAAATGATATCTTCACAGAGTTACAACTCTAAGATGACAGTGTGTGTCTGTTTGGTTGAGTAACAGTAAACGCCGCAACACTGACCAGTTGTTCACATTGTTTAAACGGCATGCGTGTCCAGTAATGTGTAAGGAAAAAAGTTTGATGTAAAGGTAACCGTGGCGACGTTCACAAAACATCCACAATTACAAATGACTGTAGAACGATTATCTACAAATTAGTTCAGTGGAAATTGACTGTGGTCAGCACGGAGAAAAATATATTGAGCCCTAGAAGGACGCCGCATCATTGGCCTAATCCGTTAGCTCCTTTATATCGAGAACAGTCGGTGGCTTCACTTTGAAAAGTTAAGACCAACATTAACGAAAAACACCTGGTATATTCAAGTGTAGGTCGCTAACTGAACTAGAGAACCACCAGAACCACCACCGCCAGGATCATAATCCATATTCCTATCCCCACTGAAGGAGCATTCGGGCAATTTTCACGTCATGTATTTCAGCCAACCTTGGGAGAATAGCTTAAATTATCCGTGCATTTGGAGAATCGGCTATCCTTATGTTTGTCCAAGGTTCCGATAGCTATACCAACACAACATCCGAGATGGCGACCAAGTTGATCCAGTAATCCTTTCAAACTAACCTGGTTGGTTTTTTACTCGTCCGTTGCGTGATTGCCTTACGGTGCATCTGGATGCCACAAATTTTCAGCCTAAGACCACAACCTTACTTGCTTGGGTCGACATCATATAAATACGCAGGAGATACTGCCAATAACCTCTTGGTTATCGTTGCCACTGCTCTTCATACTTCGCTTCGGGAACGTTTTCAATTAGGCCTCGAAGTTGAATGCTTACTTTTTTTGTTTCCCAAATCTCCTACACTTTCTGAGCAGTACACTTAACAAATTTATAAAAAAACATAACGGTTTTAGATTTGGTAAAGCAAGTGGGTTCACGTTCATGTACCAAAAATATCTGAACTATGATAAATAATTCTGCATCGACTGCTTACGACGCAAAGTGCCTAAGGTTCTTCATTTCCGCGTTATAATTTCATCAGGTTTAGTCGACTCCAGCACTCCTCATCACTGCACTCAGCTTACAGGTGTATTGGAATGATATCAACACGTTTTCAGTCCAACGACGCTGCGTTTCAGTCAGATGGACGCAGTGAACGCAAGAACAAATGGCTTTTCCCCAGTACTTTAGGGTAAAGTTTCTGTCTCCATCGGCACCAAACCTCTCCCTCCATCCCGCCTCTTTAACTCCAGACTCTCGAGCCCAGCGTCTGATGGCGACGAAGTGCATCTGTTGTTCGACAAATTCCGTTCTCAGATCAACGAAACTCTGAAGAGTTTGGAAGAGAAGTGGCGTATGACTCGTTCAACAGTTGGTAAGTACATATTAGTCAGTCAAATCTCGTAAATGTATGTACTTTTTTCTCAATTGAAAGTTGCTCACTGTCTTTCCAGTAAGACAGTAGGGTGTCTCATTTTACATTCCAACGCAGTCGATTTGTAACTGAGGGAACTGTTTGAATTTACAGTTGTTATTTCCACTCTGCTGCTTAAGAATTCTTAACCTTTGCCATTTGAGAGCACTGGCTGTTCAACCAAAAGGCCTAAATTCAGCTGCAAGTTGCCTTTTTGCGTCTCATCTTTTCTACGTATGTTACGAACAGTTTGTAGACAGGTTGTGAAGAAAACAAAGCCCGACTGTGATTAATACGGTATCTTCACAAGTGTCGGAATAAAATAGTCTAGAAATTGAAGGGATATCGATTCCCTCTCGGGCAAAGTCATCCATCACTCGAATGTCTGCTGTGGGTGTATCTCAGTGAGCTGAAAAGCCGTTTTGCTGACAGACTCACAGGCCTAAATTGGTTGCGTAGGTATATCTGCAATACGTTCGATTTGTCGCACAAAATGGAACGAAATTGGATGATTTTTGTTCTTCCAGGGTGATACTATTTTGAATAGTCAAAATGCTCCACGGTATCACCCAACTTTTGCACATCTGTTTACAATATGCGCGACGTGCAGTAAAACGTTTGGCGTTGAACTCTACGCTCACTTGTACAGAATCGATTTTTGATGTCGATACAGACACCTGCTTCAACATCATGCTCATTAAGATTGTTTCACTGCATCGCGATTAATGTAGATAAATGTGAAATTCCAGTGTTCCCTCTTGGTTGTAGAACAATAGGTAGTACTACCGAACCTTACGAGTGCGATTGGGTCGAGGCTGAATTAGTTTCGCGCGACATGTTGGATTTCAGTAGACAGTGAATGGGCATAAGTACGCAACATTTCACCATAGATGAAATCGTTTGAAAAGGAATTCGTAAGTCGGAGATATCGTGTAATAAGCGAAACTCTGAAGAATACGGCCAATTCACTTTGTAAAGCTCGTGGTGTGATCCTGTATAAGATTCTACCAACGGTAGCAAAGACATTCAGCACACTGCGGATCAAATTCATGAGTATGGGGTTCTAATTTCATTCGGGTATTAGTTTTACAATGAAGTCTCAATTAAAAAGTCCACCGCTGTTCTTTTTATCTGAAGTAATTTTTCATTCCTTCAAAACGAAGCTGATAAGTGCGCTGTTCAGCAAGAAAACTAAAGACTGCACTGCTTCTACCAGGGACGAACATCGTGGAGACAAAACAAATTTACACTCAGTTCTTATGGTGCAAAAAGTAGATACGCTTCTATATTGGATGCATTCTTCAAGAATATACTCTTGAACGGGACCAGTACGCATGAAATCGGGGTTTTCGGCAATATTATGGTCTATCATGCGATTAGACTTTACTACCGATGACATGCAGTATCCAACGAGACTGCTTGTCTCTCGTTTGGAATAAACCAAGTGTGTATTGCAGATTAGATTCGTTTTTTATTCAGTGGATCTCGTAACTGATTCGGAATATATCTGCTTGGGTTACACATGTACCAACGCTCTTGCTTTTCACAAAAGTCCTCCATCCCCTTTCGGAATCAAATTGACTAACACGCTACCAAAATGGAAGCTTTCAGATATCAGTTTCTCAAGGTCATTTGTGACGCAACAATGGTAGATTTGATAACACTTTTCTTTCTTACTGCGTGTAGCCAGGATAAAAACCTTCAGGGACCTCTGCGAAGATTGAGTACTATCTTGATGTGTCAGTCTAGTCAAGGCAAAACGTCTGGTGACTGGAATTTGCTTTGTTCCTAAGCGGAGTGGTGTGATTGCATGATCAACTAGATGTTAAAAGGTTATACACATAAACGTTAGGATGAGTGGCATACTTAAGCCACATGACTAGACGAATTTGAGTCTTTAGCTGTTTACCACCACGTTTGTGGGTTTTACTTGCCTTCCATCTATCCAATCCCAGCAACCACCGGGCAACAGTCTAATGAACCTCCGATTCTCAGCCCTGTTACTACCGAAAAACAGATCCAGACTTTACAGGATGATGTCATTGAGTGCGGTGTGGGACGAGAAGCGAAGCAGCCTGTAGCCCCAATCGAACACGAGGAATCCCCTGGGACGGCACGTCCCGTACTCACCGGCTTTCAAGCAGTGATGATGGAGAGTGAAATTCATCGACTCGATAGAGAAAATCAACGTCTCAATTTGCTGTTGGCTTTCACTCGTGCTGAGATGGCCTTAGAAATGCGGAATCGCATCACGGAGCTGCGACGCGTATGGAATTTTGAGATATCAGCTATTTTGGAGGCAGCCAGTAAAATTTGGGAGCAGGATGTAATTCGGATTGTTGATGCAGTGAAACGCAAACAATGGGTGAGTGTTCTGTTGCTGAAAAAGGCATTCTTTATGAAATTAGGTGTGATAACATTAACTTTCACACGGTTTTCAGCAAGCGAACGTTTTGTGGCCAAGAATCACGGAGGATGACCGTAGCATTATTGATGCCTCGTCTTCTCGCTTGACCATGACAGAACAATAAAAATCAAACACTAAGAATCAATAGAAAAAAGAGTGAAACTTTTCGGTAGACTTGACGCATGGTGTGAGCGTTACTCAGCAAGTGAAAAACGATAGCTTAACCATGTGAGTGACCATGCCTAAATGAAGTGCTTTTGGACGTAAACCTGAGACGTTTAAATATGTACTTCAATGGCTTACTGATTTATCGGCTACTCGACTTTATAGTGTTTGGCTTCCGGTATAGTTTTCTATTCTTCAATCCATGACCTAACGTGGGAATCCTCTGCTTGCAGTACGTGAACTCCTGTCCATCCGTTTACATCCCCAGTGTGCCTACTGCGGTCGCTTGGCCTACTATTACTGCTGTTGGAATACGTGCTATTGCAATAACGTTTGCCAGTCCAAACATTGGGCGTCGCACATCAACGTATGCGTACAAGCGCGATCCAAAAACAAGATCCCTCCCAACACCGCAGGTTCACGAGAAGTCGCTGATCTTCAACAGCTCCAAAGGCAACAGCAACAAAACCCTCTTACCTCACTACCTCCAACAGCTGCCCAAACTCTACCGTCCTCCAGTCAAATACGTTGGCCTAAAGGTGTTGGGCCATGAACCTGTTCCGGTGAGCGTGCTTTACGGGATGAAGGTGTTTCTATATCCCGCAGTCTTCGTACTTCCTTCTTCCTTCTGTTGGTACTCATCGTTTGCCGTTACCTGACCTTAGTTACCACACCGTCTTTCATCTCTTCGGTTGACAATTGGAACACGGAATAACTGCGTGTCGTGTATGAGTTACTATTGAGCCTTTTCGCTTCTACCATTTTCTCCGCTCCAAGTCAACTCAAAACGTTTACACTTTGAATATGTGTCACCTAACACATCTTGTAAACGTTCATTTGTGTTGCACGGGCACATAAATCAGGAAACCTGTTACGAACTGAGAGAATGAGAAGGGCCATGAACCAGTGGGGTTCACTGAAGGACAGTGTTTATACGGTTGTAATCATCTGCTCCCGAGTTTCTTCATCTACCGGATATTACAGTATTCTTATTCTGCACTATATATATATACTATACTAATCGGGCAAACCGTTTAATTGGTGTTTTACACCACGTCAGAACGCAGCACAATGATCTCTGAATTATGTCTGTATGAAATAGAATGGGTCCCCAATTCAGTGGACAATTGCGCCAGGTGAAGCCTGTTCGATATTCGCATGTCCAAAGTTGAAGGCTGCAAAAAATGGCAAATA
Source organism: Opisthorchis felineus (assembly GCA_004794785.1). NCBI lineage: Eukaryota > Metazoa > Platyhelminthes > Trematoda > Opisthorchiida > Opisthorchiidae > Opisthorchis > Opisthorchis felineus. The sequence continues at coordinate 101,378 of SJOL01006482.1, forward strand.
AGCCGGCGTGTTTTGCGGCGTCCACATCCCACATCCCTTATCGACTTCAGAGCTTACCATTTGCCCAGTTATTTTGGGATGTGAGATAGACTTGTGGTTGTTGCTGTCATGTTAGAGCCAAACACATTCGTTCACTTCTTTCTACTGGTTAGTTCTACACGACTTGATGTTCAACATCTCTCTGTGGCAGATGTTCCACTTTTCTAGCTTACGGAGGTTATCTATCTAAATCTTGGAACGTGCAGGGACGGTCACATAACTCTGCGATTTTGCTGGTATGTGATATGCAAAAGCATTGTTGGTTAGTAAGGTCGATCAATATAGGTTTACCGTATTATATAGAAATGTCTATTCGAACTCATGGGCATTTCAAATAGGTTACTTGAACAGCTGAGTCACGGTATCCGCTGGAAAACTAGGTGGGCAACTGTTTTCTTCGACAGGACTGACTTGTCCAACGCTTCGAATATACTCAGGTTAGATTGATAGTGCGAATACACAAAGTAGTGTTAGAAACCTTATCGCTGTTCAAAATCAGCACCGTTGAGTCGTCTGTGGTAAGCCGAGAAATATAACTTATGATAGATTAAATTAACCTGGCTAGCCGTTCACTTTCAGTTGAGTCCGATAGCGACTCCTCATTCGTAAAACAGTGCTAAGCTGAATGAATATAATGATACAATGCCAATGCAGCGTTATAATTTTGCAGCAACTGTCAACGAATCCGATCACCGAGAATGTGCAAGGTTTCGATGTGATCTAGTTCTCTGGATTACGGAGTAGTCAAACTATGGTACAGTTCTCCAAGCGGGGAGTCGATGTACACAAGGGTAAAGTAAACCCTAGCGTTTTCAGTGAAAATTAATTGTGCCATTCAACTAACTATTTCCACCTGTGTAAGAATTGTGTTAAAAAATCCCGTGTAACTGCGGTCTTCTGTGAGAAACAGCATGGCAAGAATATGCAGTTTGCCTGGCTTTCATGTGAAGATAAAACAACGTTAAGCACGTTTAAGTGAATGTCGCCATACATGAGCTGCGTTGTTTCCGCCGCCACTGGCTGACAGATTCGTCTCAACCTATCGTCTGGACGCTTGGCTTAGGTGAAAGGTCTGTGTTAACTGTACGTGCATGAGTCATGCTGACACGTGGCAATATTCAGTGTACGGTTCATGTGTTTGGCCACTTTGGTCGTTGATTTTCTGTGGGTCAGATAAACTATTTGGGAACTTTTAAAGCCAGAACACGGCGTAGTGGAATAATATGTTATAATCTGACCTTTTGCTTGCTGTAAGCAACCTCTCTTACGAATAACAACAAATTCTTAATAAAAACTTGAAAAAGGTGTCCTACTGCAAATGAAACGTCTAATCATAAAATCTGATTCCACTACGCTGTGTTTTGACTTCAAAAGTTACGGATGTCCCATCACTGGCATATTCGGCCTTCATTCCTACTGTCTCTAGAAGTTGTAGTGCTCAAAATTACCATGCTTGCATTAGTGCAGTAGAGTTCTTTGCCGCTTGACTGGTGATTTTTTGAGTCTTTTTGAAGTGGATTGTGTAGTTTATGTAATTTATACCGAAAAGCTGAAAGTTAATTCTTTCTACTTACAAACAGCTTCAGTGTGCACTCTTTTTTCTCGAACAGCTGCTGTGTTTCTTGTCGTATTGAGCATGCGTTAATGCATGAGCTGGAAAAAAATTCGTCTTTCTGTATCTGACTTTCAGTGTCGTCTGTTCAACGTGCAGGATCCTTTATTATCTCTCACTGTAAGAATTCGTACATAGATCTCGCAAACAGCTGCGGTTGACGCCATCGACAACCCCACCATCTTCCACTCTGGTCGTTCGTACAGATCATATGCGTTATTTTAAGTTGGGCGTTCCATTTTACTCAATTATATATTTTGTATTTCAAATGTCTTCGTGTCTTTTTGGAGGGGGGACATCCTTTGGGGAAATTCTGCTTTCCTCATGATCGTTCTGTACTTGGGTGCAGTAGTTACCGCTTTTCCGAACATCCTCGAGGATCTATACACGAAACACAGATAGTATTCAGATGTCGTTTAGATGACATATCCTACGGTGATGGGCAAACGAATACCGCGTTTTTAAGTAAATCTGGTCATCCACTGTAACGTGTTTAACTATGTGTTGGAATGAAGAGTTGAACGATCGGGTTCAACATTTGACAGCCTGAAGAACAGTTATCCACAGCCTTTCTCACCTCAATCACGTGTGCCTTAATGTGCTTCGCTAACTGGTGAGCCTTATGTGCCTGGTTATCCGTGTATGCCTTGTTGTTCTTCCGAACTGTGTGTCGCCCAGACATTCCCAACTTGTCTTACTGCAATACGCATCGAGTTTTTTCAGGCACCGTCTTCATGATTCAGTAATAATACGTGCACTTTGCTAGCACAGTCTGGCTCACATCAAAATATCTACTGTGTGCGAGAAAACTTGGTACATTGAGTGAATGCCAACCCACCAAGGTCCGGTATTTACTCTTCTTATGCATTGAACTTGGCAAGTCGCCGTTTACCGTAATCCAAATGTAAAATTACAGTCTAACTATTTCAGATGTGTTCAGAACCTAATGTATGTTTTTTTGGCGTACAAACAGAATACTAACACTTAGCCCGAATCTCGAGCCTCTTCACACTCTGTTTCCACTGAATTGTTATCTACGCAGAGGTAGGCGTTGTGTATTGCCATCTGCAATCCGCAGCTGGCTTGTTATACCGCCCAAAAGTACCGTAGTGCACCGAACCCCTCATTAACCCTGTAGTCGATTTTGTGCTGACAGTCACCGCGTGATGATTAAAATGGACCAAGTTGGGTATGAGATACCTGCCTCATTCGTGAAGAAATTCGCAAGATGTCTGTTACTGTATGATTCTCCACTTAAACGGTCATAACAAGTCACCCACCAATTAGCACTTAATGAACCGAGCTAAGACTTCATGATGGCTTATGATTTAACATGGAGACCAAGAGGGGATAAGGTCGACATCCTCGAGAGGCGATGGGACGCGTCGTTTTCACCGCGATGCGTACACTTCTTTGGACTAACCATGGTAAAGTGAAGGAAACACCTGAATTTTCATCTACTTTCGTCAAACCGACTTATTCATATTTGCGAATGTTCTATCCCAGGAGTACGATCTCACCGCTGGTTGATTTAGTTGGTCTGCTTAAATCCGGAAACCCCACGAAATTTGGATAGCTCTAAGACAGCGAATAGGATTAGATTATTAGTAAAATACATATTTTCCTCGGCTCATAAATTCAAAAATTTGCCAAGCATGGATGGTCGTTGGACCGTGCACCTGTTAATCCAGACTTACTTGACCGAGTCCTCTGAATAACTTGTTATATAAACTACAAGAAAGCAGGTCGTTCAGCAAACATCACCCAGCTAATGCGAAGTTAACGGGTGGGCTGCAGAATCATCTGGAAATAATACGGCAATGGAAATTTTCGTTCATGTCAGTGAGCGAAGAAGGCTACATGCAGTTTCCGATGCTGTGCACGAAGTTCATGTGCATCTCAATTACGTCCCAAGCTGGCGTCGTATAGTTCGGCGCTGGTAGCAACAAACCCCACTGATTTCAAACAAGATATTAGTTAGGCTTTTCTGTTTCATTACGGACTGCACATGGCTGTAGTTCATTTAGGATACATTTCGAAGAACACCAACCGAAGATTTCCTCCTTAAAAACCAAAGGGTTGTTACCGAAGTGAAGTAACGTGAAGCTTCACTCATTCTAAGGTGAATTTTCGGGCATACAAATTTACAACCTTGACCTGTAAATGATAAACTAATTCAATGTACGGTGAATATCCTCCTGAAATGTCCACCAGTGAGCGCTTTACACGAAGGGGCGAAAAGCGAGGTCATCATACTGAGCAGTCCAATTAACTAGAAAACGAGTCAATTAACAGACACCGATAAATGGAAGTTTTTTCGAGTGAAAGTTTTCTATTTGGAGCGAATTTATGGAGTAGACGTGATTTTTGTGAGTAGTTGGTGAAACAGGTGAAAAGGTTTGGAATCAACTCGTTTAGTTTGTTGACGGATGCTAGTTTAAGATTGGTTCACCAGGGTTCCGTCCCATCACTGGCTGGACAGTTGACGTGGTAAGGTCCCTAAGACAATGTCGCTCTTGTGCCCATTCGCGTGTCCTGGGACTTCAACGCGCGGTATGTTACCAGTTTTCCGTCTACCTTTGTGTGGTTCTTAATTAACCACCTTCCTCGCATTGTATCACTGATATCCAACCAAAGTACATTAGTAAACGGTCCTGGGTAGAAAAAAAAACGAAGTGAACATTTCCCCGTAGAAGAGATACTTGCGACGGTATATGAACACTTCGTGGGAAATTTTGAAGATCCCACATGTTTCAAACCGTTTTTTGTGGGCGATCTATTTCACTCCGTCCCCTGTATAAGTATCAACTATTCAATAATCGTACGTAGTCCTGACTAAGACAAACAAGTACAGAATGAAATTTTTTTCCAGAATAAAGACCGCAAAACGAGACGACTCACTGCAATTTTTTTCTCATTCCTCACCGAAAATATTGATTTTGTCAGGAACTCGGTCCATCTTGCCTACCCTCATCCTCCATTACCCTTTTGATATGGTGGAACGAAGACCGCTGCGCGTGTATCGCATTGTAACTGGCCGAGCCCTTACAGTCAAAAACAACTCACTGATTGGATAGTCAACCAGTAAGATTGTCATTAGTCTAACGCACTTTTATTGTGGAGCAACTGAGCAATTTTAGATGCCATAACTTGCTTCCTGAGAGGTCCTCAATGGGGGGCTGGAACTGGGAGTAATTCATGACCACCGAAATTTCCTTCCCAACAGGGCTGTTTGAGAGTGCTTTGTACTAGAGCAGAAAGACCTAACTAATAAATACCTCATATAGGAAGTCTTGTTTCGATATGATTAAGAAATTTTTTCTGTCATCAGATATGGAGTATCAAAGTCTATTGAGCATGTTCTTAATGGCGAAGTTAAGGAAGAGGTTGTTAACCGTTGGTCTGCGGCCTCCCCATTCCCCCAAGTATCTCCTAAGTAAGTAAAGTGAAGCAAAACTAATACACATTCGCATTTCTCACGTGCCGTATAACTGTCCTTGAACAAAGGTGCATAAATTCTGGCTTAGATGAGCATATCGAACCGGACGAATGACGGTTTGTGTAGCCATGAAATGGGATGACATTAATCGGAATCGGACTGCATTTGAACACTCCGCGTGCATCATCACAAGTTGTTTTGGTGCTTTTCTGTATGAATATAGTCACCAGACTAGATTGTGTACGGACTTTTGGCAGAATTCATTAGTCCGTAGGGGTACAGCTGGCTTTAGTTGATGCGAACGGATCGCAGTCAGGCGTGAACAATGTCACGTGTGCTACCTTCAGCCAATGACAGGAAAGCACTGAACTGTTTGTCTAACACCATCGGTTGAATATATGGAAGTGCTTTCTCCGCACATTCACGACTGGCTGCGCTCGCGTGGGTATTGTGTCACATTATCTTGATGACCTCAGAAACGTTGGCTACGGACGCATTAGTAAGTCTTGTCACCTTCTGTTACCATGGCAAACAGGGTACTAGACAGAACCCGCACTTAAATCCATAGAAGATTCCGCTATTTGTATTAAACTTCAGGCGTATTTTTGGGAAATCCTGATAGGTGAATAAACTGAGCATCATAGTCTACTGGAAGTGACAGGCCCGCGTGCTGGCGTATTGAATCACATCAAAACAAGGATAAGGTGGTCTGTCACAGCTGTGAGAGGTGTAAGTACCTTCAAAATCCCTCGACAAAACACACTGAAGAGACGGTCCAAAGGCGGTTTCTTCATCAATGTTAATAATATGCAGGATACATGAAACTGAATTCAGTAAATCGAATGAATGAGTACATTTTTAAAAGGGTACAATTGTGGTGGTCCGTGTATCTTGCATCCAGCTAGGCCAAGGCACATTCTGAGAAGAATGCAATTGACGGACAGTGGTCGCTTCAGAATGGTCTTACAGGAGTAATATCAAAGGGAAAATATTCCTGAGCGAAAGATACATAGTTCGAGAACCTTCACTTCGACCTAGTAGACAACCGGATGGTACGCTTGTTGACGCTGCGCTTCCGACGTCCCCAGAAATATAGTATTTCTACTCCAGATTTTATCATTAGATGCCCTGGGCTATTCGGACCCATGTGTACGTAACAGAGTGAAATTCGGGAAAACTAAAAACGCCAAGTCATTTTTGTCACATATTACTGAAAAGCCTCCAATAACAAGATTTTTATGTCACCACTGGTAGTTGGATGTAGGCTAATCCGCGTCTTTGGTCACCGAAAGGATGCACGGTGCGTGATTCAGACTGCGTTGATGTATGGATCCGTTGTGGTCATCTTGGGCTCCGTGGATTTAACGCAAACGCCATAGCTATTTCAGCCCTAGCGAAAAGTCCGTCCCACACACGAAGGATGGGGTAACGTAATCGTCGAATACGATTCATTTCCAACTGCAAATCTACACTCGTGCACTGAGAACGAAGATCCCCGTCTACGATTTAGAGGATACTCAAAAAGTAATCTGGTCATTTATGCACAGAATGTCATTCATATACATGAAGTTTCTGTACAAATGTCCTTAAATAGAGACGGTGCTTTTGAAGCATAGTCCATATCTCGGTGACCATAAAAGCAGTATTTACAGTAAATCCATCTTAGTAATGTGTTTTGTCATTGGTTCATTTGGCAAGCTTGGCCTGGATCCGAGTAACGATCACCTGATCATGAGCGAGAAACTGCGCTGACCATATCACTTCCTGCTGCCAAACAGTGCTAACGGTAGTCAGCGGGGCCGACTACGAGTCGCGCACACAGCGATTTTGCCATAGTTGCTATGTGTATTGTGAGACGGTTAACTTCAGGACAAGGTTGAGGCACTAAGGTCTGCGTAGCAAGCAGGACAATCCCGAAGAGTTTTTCACATACAAGTCCTCGCCACCGGGCTAAGGTAGGATGGCTGCGGCCAATCGATCACGGTTTTACATACTGTATTTCTGACCTATGAATTGGGCATGATAGTAGCCGTACAAAAATCCACCTATGGGCTGGTAATAGGTATGTATGGCCGAAGTTTTGATATCCATGGTTTTTTAATTGTATTCTGTTCAGCATTCTTCAACTCATTGAAGGTAAGTCAAGAACTCTTCAAATGTTGGTCGAGAAATTTGTATCTAGACTATTTCCAACCCGGGCTGCCAGTTACTGTTCAAGGTTGGCAAAATATAGGCGTGGTTTTTTGACAGAATGCATTGCTCATATGGTTTCTGAAATCTCGTACAGCCAATAGCCAGTTTCGCCCTTCTTGAGCACCGAGAAGGACGAAAAAGGTAGTTGGCTGTCGTAGAGCTGTGACAACCTTATGGCTAGTGTGTCATGTCAAGCGTGTGCATGTATTGATCTTTATTGACCTCTGTAGACTGTCCCCCACCGACCGTCAGCAACTGACCTTGTTCAGTGTGCACGATTGATGGCCATGAAATTGGGCTCAAGTGATGCATGATGTGTTCTGCTTTGACACTTGTTCGTGCATGCAGATCCCAGTTGGTTTCGTCTTGTTTTTCCTTCCAGTGGCATTCAATAGCACATAAGCCAGTTAGGCAGTTCAGCATCACGCAACGTAAGCAACATTCTTCAGCATGCACAATGGGAATATTCAATGGATTGGCCCATACTAAAAATTTCCGACTGGTGGCTAACAGCAGAAGCAGGTAGCGTGAAACCTGATGTTATGTCATACTTGAAAATCGTCCGAACTTCTCTAACGAGCGGTGTATGACGCTTGATACTTCTCAAGTTATATTGTCAGATTCTGTTAAAGCGTGTTGCGACGAGCATTTGCCCCAACCGGTCGTATTGGGGTAGTTATTTCCGAATTGTTCTCATCTCAATTAGAGGGAAGTTGGGCTTTCCAAAGAAAACAAAAGCGAAATTAGCCATAGTAAGTGTGATTTACTGTACAAATTGACTTTTCGGTCACCTCCGCATAATCTGCCTTAAATGAACAGATTTTTGTGCGGACACTTGCCAATATGCTTAATTTTGTAAGTACGAAAGCTCTGTGTAAACGAGTAGGACTGTACATCGGTATCCCTTGTTTTTGGTATCTTGATCACACAGATGCCTGTTTTATAGCACATGGTAGCACACTTTGGCTGCAGCCCTAAGCGTTTTCGATACCAGCATAGTTGATAAAGTCGTATGCGATTCACATAGACTAAGTTAGTCCAAGATGTTTTAATCATGCATCTTGTGTGAGTTTCATGACCAGAATGCTTGATTACTCCATGTTCAGAGCTTGTTGACACAACTTGGAACCTGGCTACCAGCTGAGTGTGAGTACTCATACTAACAAGTTTAGTGCAGTTTTTTTCTGGATGTAGTTTCAACTTTGTCATGGTGGTCTTTCCAAAGCATAACAAAAGCTCGTGAATTCTGGTCATAAATTACGGGTTTAGAACCACTTCCAACCAAAGTCACGAAGAAGAGTTCAGCGATAGCGGATTTCTTTGATTCTTCGTGAAAGAACTTGAAATTTACGACCGAATTATGCACAACTACTTAATGTTTTGTACCCCCTTCTGTCAGTTTTTTTGCCACAATTTGTTGCGGTCGTAAGTAAACTCCGTTAGATGTGGGAGGGCGGATAATTCTGCCAATGTTCTATTTTTTATCTAAGGATGATAAGACGTTTTATTTATTCTGGTATTTTCCATCGCTATTCCGTCGATGAATCCATGCCTCCTGACCCTTGAACTGGTGTTCCGTTTTCCTCAACATGCGAACAAATTATGTCATCAGGCCTTGGCTGTGCAATAACTGCTGTCATTACCGTTGCTGAAGCATTATCCCATCTCCAGTCACAGAGGACTTTTTGCCTTGTTGATTAGGGTGACGATGTAAATGTTTTGCTTCAACAAAATATCTACCCACTTCAAGGCGACGGCTAGTACGCCACTTTATCTCACATACGGAACACCTTGAGACAAAATACTACCGTTACTATTGTTTCGTTTCCAGCCTCATCGTAAATCCACGAGAAACAAAATATTTGACCACACAAGTCGATCAATATATTTTCTGCTCACTATCTAAGATTCGTTTTGTTAGGAAGTGATGTTTTTCATTGGTTGCTTGGATACGGAGCAACGCCAGTCTGCTATATCTTATTTGCCACATAAAGTTACCGTTTTACAAGTGCCCAATACATGTTTAAGTGCACAACACATAAACATCGAGAGAAAGGCAGTTTTGGGTGACGGTGAATAAGTATGTCCAGGGTATACTGATAAACACAGACCACGATACTGAGTGGGGGATTTAACTCTTGCCTTGTTCCTATGGACCATTTGTGGTGGCGGAAATGCACCATAGTTAATACCTTCTACTACTTTCGCCAGGCGAACTTCGCATTTTTTGGACGATCCGGTATAGATCGCTCTCCCTTACTTCCTTTACACGATACCATTGGAAGCGGCATTATTAACTGTTAAAAGCAATTCCCTTGCCTTGATTAGTCCCTCTCTATTTTCAGTGACGTTTCTAATTGGATGAAGCTAAGCTATCATAAGAGCCATGTATCAGTATTGTGTTTTACATGGGTGGATTCATCGGTCCTAGAATACCATGTACTCGCAACAGTCCTTTCAGTGTGTAAGCAGCGCAGATCAATGAAGAGCGACTTGATGTGGCCCGGAAGAACACGACAAACATCACTTATAATGAACGAATATTCTTCTCTCCAAACAAAGGGACTCTCTTCAAGGAACATCAATATACGATTTCTGGAAACTCTTTGACAGCCCACAACCGGTTTTGTCCTCCTCAGGGCTCACTGAGAAGAAGCAGTCTCTGAGTCTCCATCTTCTGTTCTTCTTGAACCCAAAGTGTACGAAATCGGCCAAATACTCTCATTTGCACACCATTTCGGTTTCAAATGGAGACTCAACTGAACTCCAGCTAAGTTCCTCGTTTCGGATATTCTTCAAGTGATGCATTTGTACGAGTAGAATATCCCCTCAGGCAAATATACTGCGATGTCCAAAATATCGTTCCAGCTGAAACATACGACGGTTTTTGTGAGGCACACTCAGTTGATTAATATCATCAACGAGAGTTTCAGCTGAGGCTCCAGTCATAATAGGTGTTTTTTCAGACTCTTCAACTTTTGGCGAACGGGAACAGACTGACAACGTACTGGTCTATTCCTGTAGAAGGTCGACTTTTTTGTCGTTCATTTCATGAAAATGTCTAGGATTCATCGGGGACCAGTTGTGTAGGAACTCTTCCACCTTTTTCCATATTTCTTCCGAAGTATTCACTCATCTGCCATCTTATTGAATAGCCTTTTATACACTCTCTTCTGCTTCATTCATTCGGTTGAATTACCGTTCCACTTTATGGCTTGGGTTTGACGATGATAGTATAAAAACCCATTTACGAGCTGGTAACAGCCACGTATGACCAGAATCTTGATATCTATGTGGTTTCCTTCCCATCACTTCTCATAACAAGGATAGTCTTCACTCGGTGGAGGTGAACCAATATCTCGTCAGAATATGGTTGCAAAACGTGAGTCTTGACTACCCGATGAGTCCCAAAAAGAGCGAAACCGGTCGTGGGCTGTCGAAGAGTTTTCCTCAAACTTGTGAGTAGTTTCCTTTATGAAAATATACTGCGACATCTCGAATATCGTGCCAAATGAAACATGAGGCAGCCTTTGTGCAGCACATTCAGTTGAAGAATATCACTAACGAGAGATTCAGTTGTCTCTCGTGAAAACCAAATTGAGATACAAATGAGTGAGTCTTGACCACTTTCAGCGAAGGTTAGCATTTATTTTTCACAGCTAGCCTGCTATGTTTGCAGCTGTTCCTTAAGGTTGCTGAAAACCACTAGACGGCCCACTGACGGATTCACCCTTCCTGGGCTGCACCAAGTAGGAGCAGACTCCGAGTTTCCATTCAGTCAACTTTATGTTCTACTTGAACGCCGCAATCTACGCAGCTGGCGAAATTACAGTCATTTGCTAACTAATCTGGTGTTAACAACAGTTTAGAAATGCGTAACTGTTATACATTCTGCATGGTGCTTTCAAGCTAGCTGAACAAAAGTTGCTGCCGCCAGAATTAACCACAGTGAGCCATATTGGTACTACGTTTTTCGGTGCGCTGTTGCCCCTGCAGGCTTCATGCGTGCAATTTTGTCCACACCGAAACGTCGCGGCGTGTTCTTTCTTATTTGCATGCTTTGACAGATATCTATACTGAACTACACTCTGCAACCAAAAATGACCACCTGGTTGTTCTATTGTTAATCTGTTTGTCCAACCTTTTTGAGTGTAGTGCTTGAATGTTTCGTTTATCTTCTGATGACAGCTGGTACCAGCTGAAAAACCTGAGACCGAGAAAGCTCAAGAACACTTCATCCTTTCCACAGCCGAAATTAAAAGTAGGTGATAATTTTTGTTTGTAACCATTATGTGCGTTAATTTAACTTCCTTTACAAAAATTAAACTCATTGTTTGTGATTTCCCTTCTTCTGCCGTTAGTAATGCTTCACACATTCGAAAATAATTCCAACCAAGAGGAGTTTCAGTCCGGTGTCAACCAGTCAATGGTTGTTGCACCTACCTGGCTTTCTCCAACTATGCTAGATCGTTTACGTGATTACTCTATCTACTTAGATGTATAAATTGTAGATACGTGTATATGGTTCTTTTCCTTCCAGGCTAAAATATCTCTCTGAAGATCACTCTGAGTATCTCTCTGAACTAGTCAAATGTATTCCTTTTCCGGACAATGACTCCTATCCACAGGGCATCATGACACCCGACCTTTCGGCTGAGCGTTGGTGACTAGCAATGCAGTTACCGTCTGAACAGGATATGACACCAAGCCTTCTCCACAGATCAGATAGATAAAATTTTGATATTTTACGGGGAATGAACGAACGCCGTTTTTTCGCTCAGCTGACCAATTAGGCCGCGAATTTTCCATCGCCAGGCTGGCTGACAGGCCCTGTGAGTGCATTGAACGGCAATCATGGTTCTGAAAACTAATCCATACATGAGAGCACTTAGTGTTGTCACTGAGGCTAGTAATGCCTATCAAGACAACACATTGTATTTCAAGCCCTCCACATATTCAGGAAATTCAGTGAAGCTGTGAATATTTTTAGAGATGAAATGCTCAGAGTATGTAATGAGAAGAGGCCCTCAATGGGACGGTACCTGCGATTGGTCTCACAGTTTTGTTGCGTTTCGATGTTAGTTGCTCCAACGGATCCACTTGAAAATTTTGTACTGTTTTTTACAGTACCATGACCTAGTAGCCAAAAATAGTTAGGTTTCATCTATTAATAACGTAATAACAGAAAAACCTGGTAATCTCCTTACAAGGTCCATCAGTAAAATTTGGTTTTAAATAATACTGAAAGCATTGTCAGTTTCATCGCTGTTGTCCGGCAGTTTCTGAATGTTCCCAGGTAGCTTGGACGATTCAATAACCTGATGTGATTAACTTTCGGCTTACAACCACTCCGTTTCCCAACATTCGCTTTTTTGACACAGTTGTAAATTTTCTAGCACAGTGACGTCTGTAGATCAGAACTTCGGAACAAACTGCAATGATAAGTGGTGAGCAGCACTATTAAGTCAACAAGACTGTCACATCTGCACCACGTGAAAAGTTTGAGTACTCCCGAGCCACGTGACAGCTTCGAAAACGAGGGTGCTTGAACGACTCGTTTGTTCACGCGTGTATGTTTTCTACTTGTCTACTATGAAAAACAACGAAGTAATCAAATTATACTCTTAATGCAGTTGCACAAAAGTGAATGTAAAGGAAAGCATGATTTAGTCCGTTTTTCCTGAACTGTGTGTTCGACATGTCACAAAATAATCCCTGTTTAGTTATTCCGGCGACGGATGGACGTACTTCTGCGTAATCAGAGAATCAGACATCTAGAGGTCGTTTTGTTCGAGATATTATTTGAACCACAGGATTATGTCAATTACCTACCTCAATTACTTTACAGCGTCGGTAAAGCGCACATTCTTGTGATAAGTCCTGCGGACTCAGATGAATACAGTTCAAATTGTTTCAAGCGATCCCACTCATGAAGAGGACTTTCACCATCCCACCAACAATGGTTTCGATAGTTTCGATAGACACCTCCTATAATATTGGCTTGAAAATCAGTAAATTCACGAGGCAGTTCATTATGTAAACAGTTGATATGTGCAATGCCCTCACAAAAGGACATTTTTAGTACGGTCCACATTAGGGTTTTCCAACTTACTGGAAGATCCCCCGAAGAAGAGTAGTCACTCAGAATAGGCCTCTTTACCCGTAGTAGTGGTCTCTGCAATGCTTACTATGTTTCTGAAAATTTACTGTGAAGAAAACTACCTTTAAATAAGACGCTACCTCCACCTTCTTCCACCTGATACTCTACCCTTGAGACCGGTAAAACTTCGAAATGTACTAGCCGTAAACCTGAATATCAGTGCTGCTAGAAACTCCACCTGTTGGATTTGACATTCTACATCATTGCACAGACGTTAGAGCGCACGAAACTAAAACAATTCATCTGTGTATTTTTCATCACTGCTGTCCAACTATGGGAGCCCGAACAGTATTTCAGCCCCAGCACATCATTTGGATTGTGTAGATGCCGGCTTCCCTGGACATATTCCCGCTGAGTTTGGATATTCTGAAGAATTTGAGGTAAATATTGATGTTTATGGGTGTGGTGTGCAAACTGTCCAGGATGTCTGGGTTGTACTTTTTCAGGCAGCATATAGCTTGCCCCCGAGGCTTTTCCCTTCGATTTCCTTCACCTGTTGATACAGCCAGTGCGGCGAATACGTAAGAATATTGTCCAGAGTTTTGACCACATTCTCCCACTAACCGAAGACGTTTTCACATTCCATCTAAAGTCGGTTCACTTCAAAATCAGTTCCATACTCCGCAACTCATTTGAAAGAACATTTTTCTTCGACATTGATAGATTGAAATAGTCACCATATAATATGCTTTCTTCTAGAATTGTATGAGTCCAACGTCACGCCTGGAACGAGAGGGGTTCCACTCAAGCGGGTTTGTAGGATACTACAGCTCCTGGGACAAGCTCCGACCGAAAAGGATATTAAAAACGTCTGTGATGCATATTCTTCAGAAGGTTTGTCCCAAAAAGGTACGTCTCCGCCAGCGGTATTTTTCCTAACGCAATCAAAAAGTTCCACTTAGTCAGATTCTACCTGAGATGACATACTCCTAGAAAATCCCACACTTTTTCAACAGCAGGTTACAGCGGCACTTTGGCCTATCAGACCTTAGATGACAACAGCCAAACCTGACGGCCATGTAGAAAATTTGACGCAAATAATAATCAGTAATAATAATAATGATAATAGTAAATCACATTTTGGCAAGCTGGGAATCGAGATCGATAGTCTTTCTTTAGCAAAACCAACTTTGAGCAGAATTTGCGACTTCTTTTAGCCTTACAACTTCCTGTAATTGGCGCAGCTCCTTCACAGTCGTTCAACCCAATCAGACTGTCTTTAACCATGTAAATCTTTTAGCCAGTTTTGATTCCTTTCGTCAAATTAATTCAAATCCCAGCAAATCCGGAATCCATGGGGGACGAAGTCAAAGGCGTTTGCTGGCTGCATCTAAATTAACAATGTAATAATCCCATTTCTTGAAGTGAAGGAACCGTGGAATTGGAAGTTGATGTAAAGTAACGTTGGACCAATGTGTGTGAAGCCAAAACGCCAAGTATTCACCAATCCATTTCTTTAGGCATGTGTGTTCCCACCTGAGAACTAGGTCGAAGGAAGAATGTTGTGTCATTGTCCGCAGTACGGTATCATATCTCAGGCAGTCGACCTTGCCACATCCGACTGTAGGGTCGCAAGTGAAAACAGACGCCGTTTACTCGCCTTCTGGTGAAGATCATCCAGTTAGAAATGGTGGGTGCTACCCTGTCACAATTACTCCCTCTGACAAAACACAAAGTTTCGTTACCCTAATTTTCTCAAATGATTTTCGTTCCAACCGTTGCTGTTCTTGTACAACTAGCCATAATTTCATGGAAGCTCCAGATGCAGGAAGGTTTTCGGGAACTTTTTAGTGCACGGGCTTCTTAGCGGACAACCCTAGTACCAGGCTGCTAATTTAGAGAACCCACGACAGCTTTCTTCATCAACCACGGCTTGGTGGTATATCTTCTTCCCGTCCCCGGAGGAGATTAAATGAATTTTTATCCCATCGTTGTAATTCCCAGTCGATTTGAGGTGTATTTTCAATTTACTTTGTGAAGATAGCAATCAGTTTGGGTCTACTTTGTTATACAGATGCTTGGAAACCTGGGGATTTGACAAATATCATAAAACACTGATGCACTCTGTATTATGTGCATTGCCAGATATCAGTGTACATCGTGAATTTTGCAGTGTCATGATGATTATTCGTTCGTGTTTGCCGTTCAAGCTTCTACATATAGTGCAGTTCAGCCCAATCTTCTACACACAAACGAGGTGGGAGTATCTCTGATTGCCTCTCTAAGCAAATGGGACTAACAGCTGTTCCGACTATATCACGCTAAAAATTCCTGAATCATTGGGCTATCTCTCAGCATAAAGGACAGTATTTCCTGTTCATGGTTCCAAAGCAGGCCCCTTTTCCGAAAATAGCTGTATGATCGACCGGTACCAGAATTTCGCAGTTACAGTAGTGAACAGCACTTGCGGGGTAGTACCCACTCCGGCCTGTGTAGCACAGTTGTGTTCCATGATACTGAACTTCAGGGATCTCCCAAAAGCGAACGCCTTCAGATCCGGGCACAGCCTTAAGCGAGATGACTGTGTTTCAGATTAAACCGAAACATCAAATCTGCTGTAAGCGAAATAAGTTCCATTTGCGAACTCACGTCCAGCCTGAGGAGTACATTTAGAAACATCGGGTTATAACTGAAGTGTCATGGCTATCCGAAAATGGATTGTTCGGACCAATGTATGCTTATTGCTTCCGATGAGAATGCGAAGCAACATTTTGATAGATAACCTCATTCTCACAATTTTCATTCCAGCTACACCGTCAGTGAAATTTGAGGAATTTTGTGAAATTCTCAGAAGGCACGTACTCTCGCGGGATGAACTATACTCAAAACTGTATGCTGCCTTTAGAGTGAGTGGATCAACAGGCTTAGTAGAAGATGTTTCATTTCCTAGCTAACTGAACAGATGTGACCATCGAATTCTGTTGTGGGACTCTTCCTTTCGGGCGTGCTATATCTGGTTACACAGACAGCCTTGCTTTAGGTCGTTTACGAAGTATCAGTAGTAAGAATATCTGAGACTCTTTTCACACTCTTAAACAGCTACGCTAGTACGATTTCTGGTATCCAGTACTATTCCGGAAAAATGAGTACACGAAACGAGAATAGATGAATATTTATCCAAGGGTTTTGCTTGGTTGTTCTGCATTCATGCTATTTATTAAGCATCATCATGAACTTGCATATAGTAGGACTTTTCGTCATCACACTACTTGATGTGGCTTCAATGTACAGAGCATAGTCCTTACAGAGACCTTTTATGGCGGTTGTCTCCATAAAAAGGAGCTGTGCAAATTCAACAGCCGCTGCCTCATTGGTGATGACCCTGTCTGTAAGAAGACCACGACCGTTTCGCGATCTCATTGGTTCGCTGATTGTTTTTCATTTGTCGTGCTCAGCCCCAGCGCCGATATGTAAAATAACACACTGCACAAAAAACAGGATAATAAACACCTTTGAAACGGGACCCAGCATGTACTGACCTGCTCTGCAGCTATGAGCATCGAAGCAAACCGGTACAGTCGATCGTTTTGTGCAAAACGGATGCGAGCACATCTGAAGCCAAACACTACACTGGTCGGAGCCATTTTTACGTGATAACGAAATGTCTTCTTGATCCTTGGTTCGTATATTCCTAGAGCAACCACTCCCCTTGCAAAACACAAAGTTCTAAAGCTCCCCATCCCGCTTTATTGCCTACTTTTGCGGCGAGTAGTCCCCATACAGTGTACACTTTCGTGATTCATTCGCTCGAGGATAACTTACCTGGAGTAGCATATCATCCACTACATTAATCTCAATAACGGACACATCGCATTTCGAGCTTCGCATATGTTTTTTTGTGGTCATTGTGTATGTTTGGCTTCTGCCGTCTATTCAATTAGAAACAGGTAAGCCGGCTCTGAAACCTGTCAGCTGATGCACATAGAAGCTTCCCCATTGATTTTGGGATACCACAGACCCAAGTTGGGATTTCAGCACAAGGGCTGTTTGGTAACTGAAACCGGAGTAGTAATGAATGGAGACCTAGTTCAGTGGTAGCACCCACAGACCCGAAACCTGATAAACCTAATACGAAATTTATATTCGTTATCAACCTTTTAAAATCATGTAGTAACCCTCAAACTGACGTCTCTGGTCAAAATAGGTATGCGGACGGTGCTTTCTGGAATAGTGCAGCCTTTCACCCGATCCCCCTCCTCCGGACTGTGCTTTGGGTCTGCAACCAGCGGTTTATCCACTTGCACACATTGTTAGCTGAGATAGTTCGGGGGTGAATATTCGCCAGTTGCTTGGAATTCGGGAGGTGGAGCCAATGGTGGTCTTTTGTCCAAGGTTGTTGTTGTAGCTCTTCCTAACCCCAGTATAATCAGATTGGTCAACTGCTCGAAATTTACGCAATGGTGAGACGCCAAATAGGTTACAGCTAGGTTAAAATTGCTTTTCTTAGGCTTTCCCACGCTTTATTCGTTGACCAATAGCCAGTTTTCTCCACCCTTCATACTATAGTTCCTCATTGTTTGTTTTCCTCAGGTATTTGATCCACTAGACATTGGCGTAATTGATGCCACGAAGCTGCGGGAAACGCTGCTCACGGTGGGAGAGTGCTTCACGGAGAAGGAGGCAAGGGAATTCATCAAACAGGCCAACCCAACAATTGAGGGTAAATTACCTTATGAACGTGAGTTGATCCGTTACTCAAAACATGGGTGACAGTTTTCATTAGAAATATCGATAAACACAGATAATGTTACTTTTCTCATATTGGTTTCAAAATGGCTAATATTCAACTGGAAGTGATTAGTGACTTTCGACTGAAGGATCATCTGTAGTCGTCTCTTTACCCTAGGCTCAACACAGGTTGCTTAGTCTGACCGATATTGACTGCAGTGTTAGCCGTTCGATTCACCAATCCTGGAGTGAGTTCTACCGTCAAATCTCAGTGTCCTCAAGCCTTGTTCAAGTCAGTGAATTTAGTGGACCAAGTACGGTATTAAGTTAACCAAACGACCGCGCAGACGACTGTGTTGCATATAGTTGGTTAAGGGCATTCAGTGACAAGCAGAAGTGGCTGACCGTAATCACACTGCATACCATAACTCTGCAGTCATTTGGCTGGCATTGGTGTGAATTGCCTACGTCGTTTAAACAAAAAACCCATGGGAGCTCGGCGAACAGACCAACAACCAAGAAAACGCTACGGCAAACGGTCACTGAATGTGTCGCACCAGATGATATCTGAGGCACTCTCGAGAATGCGCGGCACACCAGTATTAGACTTTTCGCAAGCTAGTAAAATATTCCACTCTGACTAGTTTCAGGGATGCTGGAGAGCCCCGCGTCTGACCAATAAATTGTACGGCAAAAAGCAGGGTTGAGGCAGCATATCACAGGATGGTTTACATGTGGAGCATGAGCAGTGTGAATTTTTGGGACGGTCAATTTATTGACTAGTCGATGAGTTAAGTACTGACCATAGTAACCAAGCATATTTATGCGCATACTATTTGAAATTTCTACAAGACTGTTTAATCCCACAGATAGATGAGTGACCTTCCGCCGAACAAGAAAAGTGAAGTAATTCCAACATGATGGTGCTCCTCCGCATAATGTACTTTAATTTTGCAATTTCCTCGACCAACAATTCTTCACGGATTGAATCGGTCGAGGCGAATCAATACAATAGCCATCACCCTGCGTAAGTACAACAAAATTCTTTTTCATCGGGGGACCAATGAAAGCCCCGAGATTATATAATACAATATATAATAATAATAACAATATACGTAATAATATCAGGGAAACAGCAATCAACGTTGCTAGGAGACCAGTGTCATTTTTATCCACATGGTGTAAAATGCACAAGAAATTCATCATCATACTACCGAATGTGATACATTGAAAAAGGAAATACTGATATTCCTTGTCATAGCAAGTCCGTCTGCAGCCAGTATTAGAAGTCAAACTGAATCACAGGACACTGAAACTCTGTCTGAAATTAGTTAATATAGTCTCGAGAATTTTTGTGCAGTAGTCCACTGTCTGCTACATCGGTGATGTTGGATCATGCCTCCAAAAGGCCATGTTTAAAAGATACCAAACAGGCCTTTTTGAGGATAGGTGTAATACGAAACCCACCATAGGCTTTTTAAGTTGTTCTGACCCTTTTAGCCAAATTTCAGGTCAAAAACATACATGACCAGTACACTGAAATACACTTTGTTCGTTTCGAATCGTTCCAAACGCCCACTATCACTCTTCGTATACAGAAGCTAGCCCACGGGTCGTGAAATTTTGCCTGTTATGTTAACTACCTTACGCAGCCAAGGTTGCTTTTGAATACTCAAGGTTGTTCTAACTGCTTGAATTCGCCGCACGACACTGCCCACCACTGTAAGTCACATTTCAAGATAGAGTACATCCGTACTAGTTGAACATTACCTCTTGCAATTCATTTTATCTCTGCCGTATACCTCGAATGTGAGCTTATTCCCACGATGACAAACGTTTCAACTTTTGCAGCATTCGTGCGCCAGTTGGTAGACGCATACTCCCCACCTAAACCAAAGAAGTCCAGTGCCAAATCCAAAGGAAAAACGGTGAAAAAGAAGCCAAACTGAATAGCACATCCACGAGTTCGTGAGAACCGCTTTTGTTCTCACATTGTCTTCAGTTCACAGTTGTTACGATCTGTCGGAATGATGCATAAACTCTCCTCTGTTGATTGTTGGGGCTGTGGAGAAACAGCATTTCTGTAAATCGAATGAGCAAACTGATTTTACCGACTCCTCGTTTTTTTAATTGAAAACAGAATATGGAGCTGAAATGAGCTGTTCTTTTCGTTGCGCTTCTTGCGTTGCGTTTTTCATGGCCACTATAATAATGCAACTTGTGGAATGTCCTTTTACTTGATTGAACGCAGTTCCACTGAAAGTTCCTTGTTCAGATTTTTCTGATGGTGTTCACCCGATGGGTTGCACGAAACTTCCAACCCTGCTTGTGTGAAGGCTCAATGTTCAAAGCAGTTCCAATGTCGTATTCCGCGGAACCCATCCACCCAAAGAAGCTACCAATTGTAGTCATCAGTTTTCCAAGGCTTTCTAACGTCAGTCGTAACGCGGTAGTTGGACGTACCAGGAAATAATAACCATCATCCGTCGTTTTAAATCCTTATAGGATTCGGATATCATTTGAAGGGGAATGCTCCACGAATCCTTTTGTGCCGTGAAACGACCTTAATTTGTTTTGTGTGGGAGTAAAGGTCTATTCGCTTAGCAAGTAAGCCAAATTCTTACGCTGCGGGATGTATCAATCGTGATGTGTTTACTTCGTCTTTTTATTTGGGAGATTCTTCTGTGTTATTGAGTTTGTGAGAGAAAGGGACAGCCCAACGGCGTTCACAAGAAACACCAAGACAAAGCATGACTTGTGGATTCACTTGAAGAAATTGCTACCGGCTGGTTAAAAACACACGCGGCCAAACTCTCGTAGTATTGCATTTCTCTGGTTTTCCCTATCCTGTCTCTGTCGTTACCTAGAATGCCTTATAGGTCGGTGAAAAATATCAGTGACTCGTCAAATTTTGGTCAAAAAATTTGAATCTTGAACCCCCAACTACGATTGCCGGTAAGTTTTTAAAGGTAGGGATCAGTGACCTCACTAAGTAATGAAATTCAGGCAATTTTGATCAGTTTTCGGGGTTCAACGTGAATGGGATATGGTTCAACATTTTCCGGTTTGCAGGAAGATGCATGGCTACTTAAACAGTTTGTGGAAGCAAAACAACAATAACAACAAAAATCATGCTGTCCGAATCATTCTTAGATTCTCTACAGAATTCCGAGTCAGTTTGTCCCTAGATAGGAAAACAACACCACGCCCACCACAATTTGGATTTTGTCTGTACAGGCATGTACACTTCCAGCACAGCGTTCTATGCTCTGTTGAACTCTATGTTTGAAGTTTGGGCCTGCTTTGTCTGCCTAAATACCACTTGGTTGATCCTTTTCCCGAATAATTGCACAGTGACATTTTGAAAGATATGAAAGATGACATTAAGAACTGACTTTGGGTAATTGGTCGGTATAACATGAATATGACATTAAAAATTTAAAAATGTCTGCAAACTGTTAAGCAAATAAGTGGAAATGACTGAACTAGTCATTATAACTACTTGTACTAAACGCATATCCGCCTACTTACCGTTGGCTGCGTAACACAGCCCCCTTGGTGTAATATACTAAATAGCCTGAACTTAAATAAAACTGAAGGCTGACTGAAATTTGACGGTGTGCTACTCCAAACGGGCGACTTTAATTCCAGTTTCCAGCATATCAATGTTTCCCAGCATTCCAATAAGAAGCGAACTTGCACCCTACAGCCTATACAAGGTGAATATGTGTCCTAAAAACAGAATTTTTGGTGTGGCATAATTCCCAGCATAATTCACCCGGGTATTTTTCACTATTAGTCTGGTCGACTTCACTTTAGCACAGTGAAGCAGTTGGTTTCCATGCATGCATCTTAATTGGAGCAGCCAAGAATCAAATTTTTTGACCGTAATTTGACCAGCTGTTGGTCCTTTTATACCGAACAACAAGTCAGTACTTGCAACGGTAACTGATGAACTCGGGAAAGTGAGAGGAATCCACGAACTAAAAGCTTTGGCCATGTGCACCCCTAACCGGCCCCGTATTTGAATTTTCTTGCCAGCATCAGGCTAAAAACGTGAATGAAATTACAGCAGGTAAAACTGTGATTCTCGTTGGACTCGCTGGCAGGAGGATGTGGCTTTAAAACACCAGTGCGTTCGCCTATTGCTCTTGCTTAAACAGACTTTGGAGGCTGTGTTCCGTTGCCAAGTCTTTCGTTGCATAACGCTTGCGATTTGCTGGTATGGCACAGGCGCTGCTACACAGCTCGAGTTAGGCCGTGGTGACTGCCGTCTTAGCGGATTGACCGAACGAAAATATGCGTGTGGTATTCTGTGCACGGTATGTGCAGTAAAGTCGTGCGACTTTTATTTCTTTCCATTTCACGTAATGTTTGGGTACTGAAGCCTACCAATGGAAATGATGGCCGATATGAATTACCTGTAAATACTGGGGACTAGCTACATCAAATTGGACTTCAAATCAACGTTCATTAGCTCGTGATAAGTGCAGAGCAACTTTATGCTTTCTGGGCATAACTGACTGGAAGTGATCTCACCTAGCCTTTGAAACCTCTGTGTTTTTGTGTAGTTGTTCAAGTGGAGAGTGGTTTTGCGTTGTTGTTTCACACGTGACTGTTTTCATCATTTAATGTAACCTTGAATTGTGGGTCGGAATTTTATTAGCACTGACAGCTAGAAGCAGATGTATGTATGACTGCAGTCTGCAGGCTACACTGTGCTTGCATTTTATGGTGGGGATTACGGGTAACCTTCTTTTTAAAGGTGTGAGGATGCTACAAATTACTAGTTGCTGGCCGAATTCATAAACTTCTGGCAGTGAATTTGGGTCCATTCGATTCTGTACATTTTCCCTGCCGTTTTTCTTGCGATTCTGTGGGAATTATTGGAAAACTTGTAACATTTCGACATAAAATTTTGCGTATCTGCTACTCTCAACCAAGATAGATTTAAATAGTCCAACATTTGATGGATTTCTCAGGCGTATTTTAAAGGACTGTGAAATTCATATAGAGCATTTGTCGCTTTACATGTGATATCAATTATTAGGATATTTTGCGGTCATTTGTACTAGGATGGCAAATTTTACCAATGTTTCGATATTAGGGCAAGAATGATCGTGCGCAAATACAACACTTTTTTATGTGTGGAAAAACAACGTCCATTTGACCAAGACACGAAAGACCAAAGAATATAGAGGAGTAATTTTTATGATTTACACACGAGATTTCTATGAAAGCCTAGCCGTTGGATGCGGGCAAATGTCTGTTTCAGAAGCCTCTTCTCCATACTTATTATTACATGAGTATTCCTTTACCTATTTAAAGTTAACTACCAGCTTGCCAGATTTTGGTCGAAAAATTTAACCATTGTCTATTTCAAACGAAGACTGTCATCTTCTTTGAAGATGGATGACTATGGTCGTGATAGTTCGAAAGAGTTTAGTATGTGCTATCCAACATTGTACGAGCATGGTATTCTTATGTCGAGTTGTCGTGTTTTGCCGTCAGTGGACTGTGGGTTGACCATATTGGTGCTATTTTTCTCGTGACTCGGTCATGCCTGCATAGCCCAAGACATAAGGACGGAAGTTTTTGGAACTTTTACAAACATGCCAATTCGAAAATGAAAGTTAGGAGTTACTTTGATACCGTTTATATGGTTTCAGAGATACCAAGAGTGATCAAAGTTACCTCATCAAATCAATTTTCCTTATCGTTCGGAAAGCGCTGCTCATATGTCGCAACGAATCTACAGTAGGGTGAGTACAATTGACTACGCTGTGCCATCCGACGATCTGACCATATGCGGCGGATACATGTATGCGAATCACGCGGCAATATCCTTTGACGTGAAAGTACACCCTTCTGGCACGGTCACGGACCATTTGACTTTAAAGGCAAGTGCTACCAACTTGGAATGTGTCAATTGTCTATTCCAGCCGGGTGATGATATAGAATTGGTAGATTTTGTGTGCATTTTTGGCGAAAAGTGTAGGCCATCGGTTAATTTGCAGCTAAGAAATATCTAACGGAGTCCTGGATTGTGTGGCATGAGGATGCAGGTATGTCTCCAAGAACGTGAGCTTTAGTGTTGAATCGTAGTTACCTGTATCTCCCACTATCTCTTCTCATCTTAAAAACACTCAACTGTCTAACGTTCTCATTTTCCTGCCGGATGAATTAACGTGGCCGATTGGTTAGTTTGAAACGGCGCCTGATCGATTCTAGTTCAAGATCACTAAAGTCGTTATTCGTGGAATTAATTACACTATGGAACACGGAAAGGCCTTGCTGCGAGAAAGATTTTCTCTGCGTGGCCGAATGACTCCGCCAAAAGTGTTTACAAAGGTAGCTAATTCAGCGCGGAGCCGAGCAGCCGAGTTGATTCAAAACGTACGCACGCATTTAGAGTCCCCTACATTTGTGGGTCGCAGCCGTATGCTAAACAGGCGGGCAATATCAGTTGATCGGAGTAATTTCAATATGAGCAACGCGGATCCCAGCTTATGTGAGACATCCTCATTACAAACTACCTCAACCAGCTCATCTGCTAATTCAGGCTTCCTGGGATTCTCTTTGCCGACCACGCTGAATCCAGCTGATCCGTTGCCCGCACCTACATGTCGTCTGGGGGCTTACCAGGCGGAATGGTTGGTAGACAACGAAGGGACATGGAAACTAATCACTGAAGATGCCACAGCAGCACCGGTCGACCAGGCCTCTTCTACTGGAGACAATGTGCCACAGCTTTTGCGTGTAAACAAGGCATTGAAAAAGGAGCAGAAGTTTTTAAAGGCTAAACTCTCTATTCTGCTTGACGAATTAGCCAAACAAACTGCCGTGGTACATTATCATGAGAAAAAGTTGGACAAACTGAGAGAGGAGGTGAAGAAAAAATCCAAGGAGACCAATGAAACTATTCGGTCAGAAATGAGACGAGAACTTGAGCAAAAGCTCGAGACGACCAGATTGGAACGCAATTTGAGGAACACACTTTTGTCTACAGAGGATGAAGAGGAGTCTACTAGCAATACAGCCGAAGACACAGCTGCCTCGGAATCTATCACACACTCCAATAAGGCGGATCAAACAAAGGATGGTACACTGTGTTTACGTTCAGCATGTGACAAACATAAGTTGGCCAAACGACTGGTAGCGAGTCCTTCTAAGCAGCGCAAAGTCCCATCATCTAAGCTGAAAAATTCTGGGGACAACGACACTGCTACGGAGACGGAGACGGAAACAGAGGAGACTTCCGACTTCAAACGTCCGAAACCGAAGCCTCAGTTCCACAAAAAAGTAGTTGGAAATTTTGAGGAACTATCATCTAAACATCTAGAGGATAACGAAGAAAGCGATACACTGGAAGATGCTAGCAGTAACAGGAGCTTCAACGCTACCGAATCAAAGGCCAGCCCTACGACCTCCACTGTAGTGGCCAGTGATGAATCAGCTAACGAAGCTACCAAAAAGTCCGACACAACAAGTTTAGACGACTCGGAAGAGGAACAGGAAGACGAACAAAGTGACGCAGCAGAAGACGACGAAGACGACGAGGATCTTGATGATGAAGAGTTCGAGGATGAAGAAGTGGAAGAGGAACATGAGGAGTTGTCGAAGACTGATGAATCTCATACTGAAAACAACCCGAGTGCTCGACGTCGAGTTGTACAATTTGGTACTGTATCGCGAAGATAAATATTTTATATCTGCTTCAGAAACCATACGATTAAATTGGTTCAAAGCGCCGAAGACTTTTCCTCCATTATCCACGCCATCAGGTCGTTGCTCTTTGTTAACTGACCCAGTACAGGCAGCTGTGTTAGGAATGGGCTGAGCCTGAAATCTTAAACGTATCTTTGTTGATATATTACTTCTGTGACTGTATCCTCTGGATGATAAGTCCTCTGTGACGTGAGACTTCTCATAAACTAGAATCCGGTGATTGAATTCAATGTAAGGACGGCTTAATTCAATGTAACTTATACACATGCCTGGAACAGCTTTGTCATTATAGCCCCTTGAGTTATTTTCAGTGCGAGAGCAGTGGGTGTGAGCAAAGAACATGAAGCTGGACAGAACGTCGAAAATGACGATCTGGCAAACTGGTCCGAACAATCCTGTAGTATGTGTTTAGGGAACGTTTTAAGTTCAAATGAGCGTAGGTAGCGACGTTTACTGTAGCGTATGATAAATGGCTCTCGTACTGCCTGGAATTATGCGTCAGTAGTCTTTTCTTCATATAAATTAGTTCGTTTCTGTTTCATTAGAACAAATGAAGTATGATTTAAATTAAGGAAGTTATTTCCCCCTTGTTGGTGCTCCTCAGGTGAGCGTCAATGATAGCTGTCAGGTGACCCCGGGAACACGTCTCCGCCTCCCAGTCATACGCACGTGATCCGATTCATAAATCTGTCATTCGTAACCCAAGAGAACACCTGATTTTTTCAAAGGCTGCAGTCACTCGGCTGTTTACCAGTACCAGTCATCCTAATAAGTTCACGAAAGTGCAGAAAGAAACACTCTTTGGTGCTGAAAGCCCTAAGGTACCCGCATCCTGCCATCATGCACCATGTCATCAGTACCATTGACCACAATACCAAAGTTGAAACATTATCATTTATCATTGTCATTTTATGGAGAGAAAGTGTCGAAAACTGAAAAGCTTAACCAGTCAGACTGTCACTTTTCCTCCTCCACCAGATATTTTCAGAAAACAATGATTCCCTGACCTCGTGAACTGGTGTCGCTTTGTACCAATGGACATGATAGGTTGACTACGGAGCTCCGTAAATACACATTTTGAGGTGTTGCAAATACTTCCCGTAAATCAGACAAACTTCCCAGTTGCTGAATGCTGAAAATCTGATCAGTGATATGTTCAGTACTATAAGGAACAGCCTGACTGCCCGAGTGTGAACCAACTAACCAGTTTTTCATCACACTAACTTACTCTGGAGAATTGAGGAGAGGCAAAAGGTGGACCTTCGTGTCACTGAAGTTCCTATTTAGACGTAAGATGCAGATATGACGAAACAGCTTAATTTGGGTGCTCGCTTTAACATAGAGTAGATGTAAGGGGCAAAATACAGCCATTTTCAAATTATGTTGGTGTTAATGGGAGAATCGACTGATTCTCAGCCGTATCTTTCATCTACAATATTCCTCAATTGAAAGTGCTCCACTAAGGTAGTCTCCCATTTCACGTGAGATAACGAGACATTCATCCTAGATTCGATTGTGTTCCCCGCTAACACCAAGTTAATTTGTGTTTCACCACTCACGTACAACTGGGATTTCAATTAGAAAATAAGTTTGATGGAAACTCGGGGACCAGGCCTGACGAGCCCCAAGAAGGATGAAACCGGCAATGGCCATTCAATGAGTTTTCAGTGAGTCCATATGTATTGTTATGCAGTAGATACCATTGTTGTGTTGTTTGACGCACGCCGTCATTCTGGATAGTTTTTTGAGATCCCATCATCTGTTGAAACAGATGGCATATGACTGGATGGTCTCGCTGAAAGAACATTCAAAAGTTTTCATTATATTCTGATTTTTTGTCATGGACTGAAACCGCTCATATAATCGAAGTTTAGAGTTTCACACACACTGTCCTTAGTTAATGTTAGGATTATTTTATGTTCGTTTTAGAGTCTAACGTAGCCAGAATTTTGACTCAATAGGCTGAACCTTGAATGAAACTTCAGGATGTCTTATGAAGTAAGTGTATTTGTAAAGTAAAAATCAAGCAAACGAGTTTGTTGGATAAAAAAGTACCTTTCTTGGTTTTTCAGGTCCTTTTTTTCAGGAGATAAAGGTTTCATTTCATTCATTTCAAGTAGCATTAACTCTTCACAAGCTAATACACCTTGACAACAGAATTTCCTGCTTTATCGAACGACCATTTAGTTTTAGGATTCTTCGTTCCCTTATGGACACAAATTGTTCCAAAGGTACCTCTAATCAATCGCAAACTGACGTATTTTTGTATCCTGTTAGGTATTTTTTGTATATGAAATCTGGGACTAAGGGTAGCTCAGTGATGATTGTGGCTTTCATAAAATTTAGAAAATCCGGGAGAATCTGCCCATTTACAGGGAAGTAATTTGTAAATAACCTATATGTCCAAGGTGGATACCCACATGAAATGCCTGTCTACCTACCTGCCACCTACCATGAAAACTATGTCGGATTGTAATCTGGATCCTACAACCTGACTGTCAGCAGTAAGTTTCTTTTAGTTCCACTAAAATTTAGCCCGACAACAAGAAAGGTGTGCAAAAGTAATTTTTGTGAAATACGCCACAGAAAAAAGACCACTCCTATTCAAAGCACACCATCAGCGTGCAATT
The DNA here is from genome assembly GCA_004794785.1 of Opisthorchis felineus. Classification (NCBI taxonomy): domain Eukaryota; kingdom Metazoa; phylum Platyhelminthes; class Trematoda; order Opisthorchiida; family Opisthorchiidae; genus Opisthorchis; species Opisthorchis felineus. Next base: position 129,847 of record SJOL01006482.1, read on the forward strand.
TGCCAAGGAGTGTTGGTTTAGTTGTTCTAATGGAAAGTAATCATGCCAAGTCCTTAGCTTACCTTATGATTTTAATTAGAAGGGGATCTGGACCTCTTACAATGGTGTTGCACGCGACACCTCAAATGAAAATCAGCAATCTGGATCGCTAGAAATGTTGTCAGAGGCTTGGACTTTCATGCACTTTTGGTTCAAACTTTAAGTCCGATTGAATTCAAAATCAACTGGAGACACTTTCACTGTGTGGTATTGCACTGCAGAGACCCAAGATACCCACACATGACTTCATCATGGCGCCACATAACGACTGGAAATTACACGAACACCTGAAGAGAGAGAAAATCTGATCTTGCAAATCTGTAGCTCAGCATATTAACGCAACCATACGTCATCCAACGTATGAGTCACCTCCACGTCGCATTTCAATACCAATATTGGCACTGACAAGTGAATCCAAGTCATACTAGATTCACAAATACGGAAATCGGAGTCAAGTGAATGGCGCAAAAGGATGGCACCAATTGCGCTACTATAATGATGAAATGAATGGAGGAGATCCTAGGATGGACCTACAAAGTAGATGGTACTAATGACATCATCCGCACATCACGTGCAAGAAGTTCACAAGCAAATAAGATCATTGTACAGTTAGTTGTACATATCAGACTTCAGTAATTTTCTTTGGGGGAGATTGGTGTCCTTGGACTGCTGTTTGTATATCTTTCATTTGTTTAAGTGTAGACCCAGTGTCTCAGAGTGCAGATCGATATCGCCTACGACTCTGGTATGGAACAACTAGCAGGAAGACATTCTTTACAGGAAATCGAATATGAATTGAATTTCACTTAAATCTCCATGCTTAACTTAGTTTCTTCTTGGATTCGGTGAGCGTTTGTCCCACTTTTAAATAGCACGTTGGAATATGTTTATCGGGAGAGTCACAGGTGTAATTTTTTCCAGGGTTAGGGTGGGACCAGTCACACCCAAACATACACGACAATTCAAACAAGTAAGTAAGGTTCTCCTTAGAACTTACTGCTTCATGGTGTAAAACCACACACCTGTAAGGACAAAACATTAAATAAGGGAGAGACGTTATACCCGCCGAGTCAAAATTGACCCTCCCGAAATATAGCCTGGGGTTTAATCGACAGTTTTCCTGTCTTCCAATCCCCTAATGGGGTTGTGTGAAAACTAGTCAGATGCATGATGCCTCCCGTTCGGTAAAATCGCCTACTGTAGGGGTGTTGTTACATTTCTCAGCTATGCCCCTGACATAAAACAGCCAGCTGCGAAGACCAACTTTTTTGTACACGCTTTGTATGATGGTTCTTGAATAAGTGCTCCTGACACATCCTGTCTAATAAAAAATATATTTCAGTACACTGCACTTAAGGCAGTAGACATTTGTTGCATTACACGAAGGAGACACGGGTGTTCAACATAGCTTCTTTTATTGGTTTTCTCGAAGGAGTATTGGTTCGGAGAAGGATAACGCTGGAAGATGTCCAAACTGTTTGCCAGTGCTAATAGGATATAGGCACCACTTCACGATCAACATCGTGGATCACCAAATTACAACACAGCCGGTTCGTTGGGCAACCTCAGCTTTTTCGCATTTCCGTGTCCTTCATCCAAATTATCTTTAATAATGGATGTGTGATGTCGCAATTCTGCAGCTGACAATTGATAAAATGAGTTTTTGGAAAACTACTTCGAGCTTTCTGAAGACTGGCTACCGTCCTTTTCACTGTTTCATTAACTCGGGCATAATCGCCAAAGATCATTTCAAACTGAGCAACTATAAATCCTATTTCTTGGATTCCATAGGTTCACTGATTCATCCATTCTACTTAAAGAACCCACTCGCAGTATTCGGCAAGAATCACTGACTTAGCAGCTGTGTCCTTCTTTATCTTGATGGATTTAATTTCTTTGTATCACTCGTATATACCAATCCAAGAGAGGTTTCCCACGACACCGAAATTATGTCCAGCGAAGTCACGAACCACTCCGGTTTAGTGTGAGGTAATCAACCAGACAACCTTTTCCTCGACTCTGGTCGAAGTAAATAGCCATGAGACCGTTTCGGAATGAAGACTGAACAAAATCCAGTAACCTAGAAAAGTATGAATCTCACTGGCTTAATTACTGAATGTTCTGAACGTCGCGAGCTCTTTCGGAAAATGAAAATTGGATGCTACACAGCTTCCGTCTACAGGAAACCAGGTTTTGGAGAAAACGTGTATTGAAGCATGGTATTTCTCATTTTTCTTGTAGGTGGTTGCGGGATATGTATTGTTCACATCCACATCAATCTCGTTCGAACAGTCCTCCCCATGTTCCAACAATTATTATCGTGAGTCCATACAAAGGGGTGCACGGCGCTCGAGTTTTACCTCTATTAGAGCTCATCAGCACTGCATACTCTTGGCCGTTTTGGAGTTTGAACTCCGGGCGTCTGACATGCGAGGTTAGTATGCTCCCACTACTCCACCAGCGCACCTTGGACGCACCTGGATTATCGCTCCTCGACAGGCGAACCTGTCCATGATTGAGTGATGCGATTGGTATGCCCGACTACTCGAACGATGACCCTGTGACTGACCCGGTTATGATGAGCGATTGACCCGCCCGTCAGGACTTCCCAGTCAGGTAGCGCCACACACGCTTGGAACCCGCTGGACAATTTTTTATTTTTGTCGTTTATTGAATCCAATAGTTCATTCACCTGACTACTTTAGGACATACACACCAGATGAGTATTGCCTACATGTTATCTGTGAATTCAAGATCACAGACTGTTGGCTGAACGCGCCTCACTCGTGGAGTCGTTTGGGATTCAAATCGCTTTGAATTCAACCCGTATAGACTTCGTTGGGATTCCATTTATACATAGGGCTCGGTAGGCACGCTTTTTTATGGGTGAGCTAAGCGGGCAGGTGATTTACCTGCCAAATTTAATTTAATTTGGTAGGAACCCGATAACTTCAGGATAAAATAATTATGGCATACGAGTGTACGATGAAACGTGTCGTAAAAGATCGCTTGCACCGATTCGGCCTGTCGTTAGATCGAAGCCATGTTCGTATTAACAAGAGGAACCTGCTAACAGTGTTTGTTCTAACGGTAGTTGCTTTTTCTCGAAATATATTTAGTTCTGTACCGCGTTTGTAGTTATCCAAGCAGGAATAACTCCTCTTCAACATTCCTGCTTGCATCGGCAGGCAAATTGTAATTATTTGCAATGTCAGATGCCCGCAGACTTTAGAAAAACGCTTCATGTCGGTGCGCAAGTGTTCAGCAAAGTCTAAAATAACTTTTCAGTGGAAACATATAATAATTCACTGATCAAAGTCAATCAAAGTAATTGTTCATTTATGCATAATTTCCAAAAGTAAGGACTTCAAAAGCCTCGCTTCATAGGTGACTGTATTCTGACCGGGATGAACCTTCACCGAGTCCAGTGGTTGTTCGATAAATGCCTTGACGTCACGCCCGTAGACTGAAGGTGGGAACAAATGAAACAACCGGTAAATCTGATTGAAAACGGTCTTTTGGAATCTACGATAGTCGACTTGCTTACATACAAAAACAGTGATTCAATGATATTCTCGAACAGGACTGTGGTATCATCCTGAAGTGCGTCGAGAAACACTATTAGGAAGGAAATTTATTGCATGTCTGATTTGGGCCTCTGTAAATTATTTCAAGTAATGACCTACACTAACTACTGCTGGCAGTAGTACTTTTACCAACTTATACCTGCAACCCTTATTAGACCATATCCTTGTAATCCTGTTATTCTACGCCAGACTAAAATGATGCCTTCGGAGTGAAAGCTCCGATCGCTCATTCCGCACCAGCTCACTTTGCGTTCTCTCATCACTGGCGCCAAACAGTGGAAAGACAGAAGCTGGATTCGTTCTAAATCGAAATCCAACCACCGGCACTCCAGAGCATGGAAGTTGGATGCGTCGATCCTAAGTGCATTGGTACAAATTTTGCTTGGTGGCTAGATACCTTGGCTCGGTCCACTTGTGAACCCAATCAATGGTTCATTAGTGCCCTAAGTAAAGCTGTCATCCCAAACGTCCTCGTTACAAGGTCTCGGGTTAGCAGGTTCTCTGTCGTGATTTATCGGTTTTGTTGTTGGAAATTTTCAATTGAGCTTTAGTCCCGCAAGTGAGGTCAATCTGTACCGAAAACCACTGTACAGCTATTTCATCCTTGTCGAAAATCATCAGCGGCGCACACATCACGAACCCTTTACAAGTTGAAAACTAAGCCGTTCGGTCACCAGTGGCTGATCAGCAGTTTGACTAGCTCGCACTTAGACAAGATATAGCGGCATTCTTTTTCCAATCATGTGGTTAATATCACGCGACAGCGGCTTGACTGGCCGCTCGAATGGTGGCCTCTTGTATGGAAAGTCCACTTGAAATATTCTTCCCTTACTTTGAAATTGGATACTAGTTTCATGGAAATCAGGGATCCAATGAGCTGTACTTCATCTTAATACTTTTGGGAGGACGATTTTGTTCATCGATTCTTCTTGTTTACAAGCTCCAAAAGAAGCCAACCAGTTTTCCGTTGTGAGCCACAATCCTACGAGAAGAGCGGCAAAATTCTCCACCCTTAATACGACAAAATACGTATATGGTCGTAGCACACAATGGCAGCAAACTACTGGCTTCGACTGACGAGTATCAGTTAGGTTACTCCATCCGATGAGAAATTTTAGGCCTCTGTACAGTACGAGTTGAACCATCGATGGTATTCTTGCTTAGAATTTGCCGGTATCCGAAGTGCCATAAAAAATTTTCACGAGCTTTTAATTTATTTTCACAAGGTAAAAACACTGGAACTACATAAACTTACTTTAGAGCAATGGGGAAATCTGACAGCAGTTGGTTTCCAGGTTAATAGGTTATTATAGCGCTATCAAACTCTTAATATAGGTCAGTCCATGGCCATTTGCTTAAAAGCCAAACGGGATGTTTGATGTTGATCGCGTGTGTGGAACCCTCGTGGTCATATTGGTCCTTATGGATTTTATGTGACTTTCGTAACTAATATGGTAATGTAGAGAGTGCTGAAAACGAGTGCATGTGTAACCAAAGTGCCTTATTAATTTTTTTGATACCGAAAATCCGTTTGGCTGAGACAGCAGAAAAACAAAGGATACCGAAGTACAGTTCCAGTCATTTATATACATTTATGTACGCTAGCACATCTGTCAAAAGATTGTGCGAGACTGACTGCAACTAGCCGAATGAAATTCAACCTACTTCACTTTGGTTTACTTTCTGAGCCTGGTTAAGCAACAAAAACCTAACAGCAGGCTGCGTGCAGCGCACAAAATTTGGTATCATTGGATTCCGTTTAGTCACCCTACTCAATATTTATTATTACAAAGATCGCCCACAAATTCTTTAAAAATAAAACAATAACTCGACAACAGTTGGTTGAAAAATCTTCGTTTTGGGTATCTTCAAACACGATTGTCGGTTGCTCTTCGGAATAACGTGGAACGATTGTGTAGGCACCTCGGAATGATTGTAGTAAGGTAGCACTAAGTCCCTTCCCTGTTCAACTTTATTCTTTTCTTCACAAAAAGGCTTTCAAATAAATCTTGACTGTACGGCAGCGAAGCATCAGCGTTGAACAATGACGTCGTGC
>SJOL01006482.1:135950-156066 GCA_004794785.1 Opisthorchis felineus
TTTTTTTAGATTCAGTAACGCCAGGAAGGCCAGAGGAGAGCAGTCAGACGAAGAACAACGAGAAATTGTATAAAGATGTGGTCTGGAGGCGAATTCCTATAGTCCTCTGCGATAGGAGTTTGAAAGCAGTAAGTTCTTTCCTTCTGACGACTAGCAGGTCCTTATTTATGGAAGCCACAATACCACCTTCCCTCGACAGGTTGAAAAAGCCCGGCCTTAAAACTACATACAACAACCGCCTAACAGTTGACCGTGACCGCCGGCGAATCATCCAAAACGGTCAGGAAACAAACTAACGTCGCCAAGAGCAAAATGCGGCTCCAAACGTATCTGCTGTATGTAGCAGCGCCTTCGGCCAAGGCCGGCCACTGCAACCAAGTCAGTCGAACAAATAAACCACTGGCTTCTGGAATGGTCCCTCAGGAAAACTCTAATTACGACTAATTCGTGGGTTGAACAGAATCTATGTCCTCTCACTGACTTATGGCTCATAATTTTGAACCAACTTCTCAACTTTGGGTATCTCAACCAAATCCCCTTCTTCAGCCTTGGCAACCGGAAGGTATCATTCGCCCCTACAGCTCGCCATTCAGTGACTCCTCCCCAAACGTCCCTCAGTCAGCTCATTCTGATCTATTTAGCTGTCATGCACCCAGCAGTTATTCCACACCTAAAATTCTGTCCAGTGAAATAAATCAAAATACACCTTTATTTAATTCAAAAGATCTGTTCCGTGTTACTGCTTTCAACGTCCGTCCTCTGCGTCTAATTGGACGATAGGCATCTCTTGCTCAAACCTTGTTCTCTCCTCTAATCAGCGTGCGTTTTGTCTTCAAAATACACATAAAAGATCCCACTTCAGTTGTGTATCCCAAGCCGCCTAGGAGAAGCTTAGATGTTTCTTATTTAACTCTGGGTCTCAGGTGATTATTATGCAACGGTTCGTGGCTTGGGGTTTGCATTCGGCTCCAGATATGAAAGTGTTGTAATGTAGTAGATTCGAGTAAACAATCATCTTTACGCTAATGGATTGCGTGGCTCACTTAAGATCAGTGAAATTCGACGCGCCAAACGCTGTCTGCCTGTTGTGTCAGTATACGACAGATGGCAGCCCTGATGAAGACAGCTTCTACCGAGATTTTCCACCGTTGCCTCAGATAAAAAGAAGTACAAATATCGCGTTTCTGGTAGCTGATTTGAATACACAGGTAGGCTGTCAAATTCTGGAGGAATTTCATCTTGGTGGCCGACTGGGGGTTAGCAATCACCATAGCGTTCAGGGGGGTCGTGTAGCTATTCACTTTCTCTCTGGAACCCATCTTTTGACACAAGGTCATTCAAATCCTCACTTGCGAGACGTTTCTGTCACCCAGCAGTATAGGGTTAAGCCGGCTAAAGAGCTTCTATAGCTCAATGGGGACTTTCGTAATAATAATTAGTTCAGTGACAAGTGGGAAAGGTTAAGAATGTCATGCTTACAGCTTTTGAAACAGTTTGCCTGAGCTCGCTTGCAATGAACACTGAATCTCCTCACAGTTGGTAGCTCTGATTGGAGCCAGGGACATTATGACAGCAACATACAACTGTGATTGCGCGCATAGGTCCCTAAACAGTGAATAATGAAGAGATTAAGAATTGATGAAGAGCGATAGTGGATCGCAAAAGCCCGAGAAATGGAGAAAGCTCTTGTGACAGGAAACAATCGCACCCTATTTCAGCTAATCCTCTCAGCTGGTCCGAGAAGAGTGAATGTTGGGGGGACGATTCCCGAAAAGGGTGGGATCTCAATTCACCTACAGAAACGTCGTTTTGAACGTTGGACTGAACACCATGAAGAACAGTTCAGCTGGTCCCTATAGACTCGACTTATGAAAACAACACATGAAACCGAATGGAATGTCGACACTAAACAGCCATCGGCAACGGAAGACCAGCTTGCAATTTCATTGCCTCAGAGCAACAAAGCAACTGGTTCGAACAGTTTGCATCCTTTCCTCTTCAAAGAAGCGGACGGGACCATTACGTGTAACCTGACGGCTATAGTTTGGAGCGGAGACTCAACTGTGACGGAATGGGTCACCTCGACAATGATTTCTACTTTCAAAAAGGCTACAAGAATATCGTGCGAAAACCACCGGGACATCAGCCTAGTGGCCATAGCTTCCAAGGTGTTCTCTGGTATTGTCCCACGATGACTTATCCATTATCGAAAGAGTTCGGTGCGTGAGAATCAAGCTGGGTTCCGCGATGGTCAGGGTTGCATCTTTACCTTGCAACAAGTCCTGAAACTGCGCCACTACATCCGATGACCAAAAATGACCAACTTCTCCTCTCTAAACTCTACTGTTTTCCTCCGTTGGGTGTGGGAAAATGCGGGGTCTGGTGATGAAGGGTGGCCTCTCTAAATTCTTGTCTCCTATGCATGCTCCCGTGGATGTGGACGTGTCTACCACAAATTATCTCCAGAGTACACCACATCTAGTGGTGTCAGACAAGGGCACTCTGTGTCGCCCTTTCTTTCTAACTTCGTAGTCGATGTGGCGCTTCAGTCTTCACTACCCACCTCTAAAAAGATTGGGATAGCAATTCTTCTAGAACATCCGCTCCCATACGTTGAGTGCACCAACGACATTGCCCTACTCGGATCAGACCTTTAGAAATACAAACCACTTTAGATAACCTAATGGTTCTGCTGCACAATTTGGCGGGCGATTTACATCTGCAAAACGCAGGTGATCTTGCATGATTGAGTGGGATCAAATCCGAAACTCGTAGTTATATATCATTTTCATATGTGGTCGATATGTTCGTCTGCCGGGGTAGCTGCATAGTTTTGGAGAACGGGAGAAAGACAAAATCGCCCCGAATTGGTAAGGCCAAGGGAACCTTTTCCAAACTTCTATGTTTTTGGCGCCGAGATGACATCAGTTTGGATGCCAAGAGTAAAGCGTACAGTGCTGCGGTTAAACCTCCTCTGATTTTTGGACAAGAGACGTGACTGCTGACTGTAGAACTTCGAAGACGGTCTGGTGTGACCACCAGTACCTCCGAAGCGTTGAGCGAACTGGTGGGACGATCAGCTCACTAGTGCTGAGTTATGCCAGATGAATTTCAAAAAAGGCAACTCTCGCTCGATGGACCAGCTTATGCTGGTTAGACAAAGGACGGCTGACCTCGCAGAGCTCTCTTCTCCCAGTCATATATCGATTAGAAATGGCCCAGTAACGACTAGTTCATGACTTGGCAACGAAGCATGAAGTCCCTTATAGGGCAAGTCGCTTTGCTAACTGCCATCTCCACGGATAGGGAGCGCGGAAAGAGATAAACCAATGGTTAATGACCCTGATAGGTATGGCTATGTCGCGAAGCCAAAGACGACCGTGTATCTAAGCCATCGTCTTTACTGCGTAGCTCTTTTACCCCACACCACACCGGTCAAACAGAACCACTTAGCATCAATCAACTGCCTGGGCCATCGCCTCGTGTGCGTGGCCTCCCAGTCCGTTATTCTCCATATTCCCAATAAAGGAAGCTGCAACAGCTGGGATCACTGTACCTTGGTATACAGTTTGTAGCTGACAAACTGACTGAATAACTGAATGAGTGAATGCGTGTGAGGACGAAATTTCGTTAAGAGCAGTTCCAGAAGTGTTTCATTGCCTAGCAGTCGTCGGCTGCGCTTCAGGTGACCCAGTCACTCTGCGTTTTATAGACACGATGACACAAATATGCGTGAGTTTCTATTGGTCACTGTATTTCGACAGCAAGCATGGTGAGATTAATCGTATTAGCTGTGTCATAAAACAGTTATAAACTTGGGTATTTGTGGGCCGAAACCACAAGGAAAGCACTATACTTGTAACGTCTCTGAGGTGTACATCTAATGATTCAGTTGGTCGGTTTTCATCTGGTGTTCACTGTAACAGAATTAGATAGCAGGACTGTCTTTCTATTACATCACAATGCTGATCCCACATTTCAGTCGTGTAAGGGAGATAGTTCTATAACTTAATTGTGTGAAGAATGGGGTGGCTTTATTGTTGGAGAATAGCTCTATAGTAATAAGGCTCTTAGGGCGTTGGGTACGATTTGACCTCCTTGGAATTTTTTCTTATCAGTTGGACTAATAGGCAGCAACTACCTTGTTGGTGGACAAGTATCTCGCAAATGTATTTACAATGACTACCTTTTTCCCCATTTATTTCCTCATGATTGAACAGATAATAATAATAATCAGTGAGCCAGATCCACTTTTGACGAGGAGGAGAGCATGTGGCATTTTATGCTTTTTCGGTAAAATTTTATGCCCTCAAAATCGTTTCCTAGAAGACAGAACGCTGTTGGTGTTTCAGCAGCACTATCATCGACATCAATCTTCAATACTGGTGCTTCGCTGCCGTGCAACCATGATTTACTTGAAATTCCTATTTTGAAGAATAAAAGCGGATGGGGTAGAGACTTAGCGTTAGCCTACTGAAATCATTCAGAGGTGCCTGAACCTCCAGAAACTCATTCATGTAATCTGGATAGAAACTGAATTTCATGACGCACAAAATGTCCCTCTTAGTGCAAACCTTACTGATTGAAATGGATTTTTTTATCTGGAGAGCTGCTTAGTGAGTATTTATGTTGTGGACAACAGTAGGTCTTTGTGAAGTTTCAAATCATGGCCAGGAAGGCACTAAGGGTTTTTGCCTTCTCGTTTTGCTTAAGTGTCCAGCAGAGCTAGGCAAACAACTTCAGACGAATCAAAAAAGTATCTTCAGTAAATGGCTGGATTCCGAATAGATTCAACTAAAGTAATAATTGTGATGATTACATAAATCAAGAGCTCAAGTAGTCAATAATCTTACGTTCGCAATGTTCCAGAAATTGGATACAGTCTAATAGGACTGCATCTCTGACCAGAATCATATGCTTGGCCAAATTCTCAATCAATGACAGGAAACAACGTTTTGCGTAGTACCTGGAAGTGAATGGTATTCTGTGAAAAATTAGTTGCATGTAGTAGACTGATGACGCAGAAGGCACTCGGTTTCAACTTCTAAGGGTAAAGTTAGAATCTATGTTGCAATAAACAAACCCGCCGAAAGACCACAACAACAATCCCCGTATCTTTCCATCCCTGCTGCATAGGTCTGATAATTGTCTGTTCTAAATCTGTACTGTGAACTTCTCACCACAACTCCCCGAGTCACTGGCGCCACCAAACCGTCTTTTTAAAGTGTCTAAAGGTCAAGAGCAAAAGCTTAGTAGGTGTCAGCCTCCTTCACGCGAAAGAACACCACTAGTCCTCGATCGATTATGCTTTTCCCAGTCTTTTCATGTTAATGCTCAAAGTCCTTGGTCAGGTGACGTGTTCTCTGTTTTGGTGCTGCCCTCAAACTGACTTTGATTAAAACTATTTTCAATAGGTGGCATAAGTGGCAAACAACGAAGCCAGATCATCATAATCTGCTGTATGAAGAGGTGGATGGTTAAATTTTGGACGGTAAAGGTGATGCCATTTGGAGAAATCTTAGAATAGTTAGTCCCTTTTATCTAATCCTGCTTTATGCCCGCTTCATAACGCTGTTGAATCAGCCAGCAGCTTTTCAGTGTGACAGAGCTACGAATCAAAAATATCTTTTTGTCGACAGAGTCTCTCACGCAAATGACCAGCAAATAACGACTAAAACACAACGAAATAACTCACTCGAACCAACTAACCCAGTTACGTTGAATGGGGTGGAATACATGCACCCAATCTTAATTCTACTCATTACACTAGTTCCTCGGTACGGTGATAATATTGCAACAACGCACTGTCGCTGGTCTTGCCTCCATTGCTCTGGTCTTCAACATATGGCTGTTCTCCTGTGTTTCTCTCGCCATCAGTGATGAAACCCCTACCAGTTAAAACCACTGTGTATGGTCACTTAGTGGACGAGGAGCATTCTCACTCTCATTATTACTAGTCGTAGTATAGGTGATTTGGGTCGTAACATTAGGCTCATCATTGAAAGAGTGATCACCACCATACCAACGAAATGACGCATTTGCATACCAGACTGGTGAGACTGCACCTGGGATATGATTCTCTTCACTAGAGTTGTGTCCACAAAAACTTCGTTATCATCATTGAGAGCACATCACTCTATATGAAGTTAACAGTCTGAGTAACAGTTACTTACTGTATTTTTATTGAGCCAAGATGTACCGGTACCATCCATAATATGCCCCCACCCCAAAAACCTACAGGGTCGTTCAGTCTTGATAGAAGCAATGCGTTGCGGAATGCAATGCTTGGACCTTTTTTCCACAAGGCTCGGCACCGGCGGTATGTCAATTGTTATGATCAAATAGTATCCGGATATCTTAACTGCGGTTACCCTCGGTTAGAATCCATTCATTGTAATTCCCAGCAAGTTTGTGTTTCAACCATTAATATGACGTTCAGCGAAGTCCTCAAAATTCCTCAATTTGAAAGCAAATAGATGCAGTGATTTTCATAGAACTTACCATGTGTCTGAGCCCAACTTCTTCTGGTATGGTTCAAGACTTTTGATCACTCGACTTATTCCAAATTCATAGTTGCCTTTGGCGCAATATAGTGTCCCAATTACTAAATTGACAATGCACAAATGAAAGACTTTTCTGTCCGGGTCTTCGTACGTGATAGCCTCCTCTTCCTTCTCAATCTTCCGCATCAGTTCCTCCGCATCCTCATTCTGACTGGTCATGATGTAAGTCACGCACAAATTGGCCAAAATCACTGCACTAACGCCGAGTATATTATCAAAATGTTTCTTCACAATCGGCTCATAGAATCCACTAGCTTCTTTGTACTTGTTCTCTTGCATAAACAGTACATGTGCAACGTTCAACTTCCAGACACGATGATCGTTGCAAAATTCGACGGATTTTCTAAATATCTTCTCCACCTCGAATAGATAAGTGAGAGAGGAGAATTGTTTACAGTTGAATTTGTTGGTTTACAATGGATCATCAAGGTAAGGGAAAAGGATGAAAAGTCCAGGACTAATGTAGGTTTGGTGTGTTTGACTGATTAACTGGACTGAAGTCATGGATACCACTTGAATGCATGAGTCCGTGAACAGCGGTGTTACAGGGTGTTTGAAAAATGCCTGCGCAATAGTTTGCGTCTAGTCTCTTCGGAGAGAATTTCGACAACTCTTTACTATCTTTTATTTGGTTGGTACTTGGTAACTGTTGTCAAAATGACATCGGACGGCCACGTTGAATTGTCCGACGCTGTGGATGCACACTGTTCCTGTATTTGTACGGAAGCGTATCGCCTTACACTGAGTCATTTTGTGCGATCAATTGGACACCGAGGTTAAAAGGTTATAGTGTTTGGTTGTAGGGGATGTTACCAGCCCCTCAGATTCAGCAGGTGGGTTCCAAAACTTGCTAGTCAATATTTATTTACTAAGTTCTACAGTTTCTACTGTGTATTGAGAACCATCCCCGAGTAAACTCAGATTCGATTTCAGTCAACTTCACGTTAAATGGAGCAATAAAGGCTTCCCAGCCAAGCTTTGGGTTAAAGAAGAGGCGTGAGTATTTAGTTCAATTTCTATCGACGACGTAGTTTTGTTCTGAAATTTGAATCATTCAAGAACGAGCGGTAGTGTACAACGTCACCTACCTGTTGATAGTTTTCCATATCCCAATAGATTTTTGCCTGTTGCATTAGGACCGGTATATATCTTTCCAAGGCGGAGTCATAGTCACATACCGCTTTCTTCACGGCTTCGTCGTCTTGAGCCTGGCGTGCTTCTTGAACAGCCTTTGTCAGACGACGCAACTGTTCTGTGTGCTTGGCGGCCATTTGGTCCAATCGGCTGCATGTGATCGTGAACACAGTAGAGCGTAGGGCCTTGTTAGGTTGCACGGGAAACTAACTAAACGGTCGATCAGTTTTACTAAACTTAAACAGATTCCAAGCGACCTTAAACTATTTGTATGCTATCGAGTGACCCGGTTAAGAAATTCGAACTCCTGGCATAAAAATCCAAGACCATTCTGCCTAAATTGCACCCACCTGTGTGGCTTTCTGTATTCGAAGGATATCGTTTTCTTTCCTAGAGCATAATTATACAGCTTGATTCTTGCCTCGTAGACAACAGGAGTATGCAAGGGATGAGAATGCTCAACACGAAATGAGGTCGGTGAAGTAGAAATAAGTAGATAGTTTTGGAACTATATACTTTGAAGCTGAGGATGACTACGGTCACATGTTTTGCCAACTGCGTTAGCTCAGTCAGTGGATAACATAGGTGAATTTTGTAATCGCGTTAAATGATTCTGATCGGGTTTTGGCAGGTACTAGTCAATAACAAGAGGCTTGGCCAATGTATCAAAACATCATTCAGACAAAACCTTTCGCTACTACTGAAGCACGTCGGTTGGTAGATCCGTTCACAGGAAATGGCTTTGCCAGACCTGTTTATCTTTCCATTAAATATTCTTTATACGGATGACCGTATATCTCAGTGCTCCCCATGATAAAATTCTCAGGCTGGTTCAATGTGAAACTAAGGTCTCTCGACGGGGACGTCCAAACTGCAGCTTGGAACCCGAAGCGTTATACGTGCATCCAAGGATATTTTACCTTCGTCTAGGATCACTTTAAGAATCCCATCGGAACCATCTGAGATGCTCGCCTAGCCATCCCAGTAGTTTTAGCAGGTCATTGTTTAGGCTAAACCGAAGCTCCTTTGCATGCAAAAGGTAAATATACAAGGACTAACAGGAAAAGGAAACTTGATGGCTGAGAAGAAAATCTTCGAGGACTTTCAAGAGTTAGTCTTAAAAGTGTAAAAAGGCAAAACGGTACCCTTAAACGAACGGAGCACAGCAGCCAGTTGCAAGGCGCCCAGGGTGCACTTGAACAGGAGTCATCCGAACGTAACTCTAGTGTATCATTTACTGTGCCACACGGACTCATTGTGTTTGTGTTATCCCGAATGTGATTAATCGTCCTCAGTAAACGCAATTATAATATGTCCTTTCGTGCCAATTTCAATTTTCTAGCTCATTTCAGGGAATTAATTTTCAAAGGCTACGGTGATTTGATTGCCGCAACATCTTGTTACAAACAAATTGTTAAATGATCGCGCTGAAGTGTCCGATGTAATTTCCTATATTTATTCAAATACACACAGCATCGGAAAAGTTGGAAATAGTTCCACGTCTATCTAGCAGTTCAGTGGACATAAGTGGTAAAAACTACCCAGAAAAATTTGCAAACCTAAATTCCGCTTTTGGACCCGAATGGCTATGAAATTCAGGTAAACCAGGTGTAATAAATTGTTATCAAGCAAGATTAGTGAAGTAACTCTACATGACGGACATTTGTAAAGTGACATCTGTATCTACAATAGGCTTCTCACCCAAACCCATATACTAATGGCAAAACAGCACTCAGAACCCTAGGGGTTAACTCTTCAGTTGGTGTAAACCATTCAATAAAGTCCTTCGCCTTAGTAGAGTAAGGTAGATTGTTAGGAGCTGTCGTGTCCAAAGATGCAACCTTCCTACTCGTATCAAAAGAAGTAGATTCCACACAACAAGCATTTTGTACTTTATTTTATTGTGGCTCAGTTAAACTTACTACTTTGATGTAATGCAAATAAAGGTTGATATAGCCATTCCTATCCAGTTTCTACCCCATTTGCCCACATAGGGTTCCGCGATTCCAGACCGCAGAATGCCAAAAACTACCTATTCTTCAGTTTATCTCCCTTGTTTCAGGTGTTCTGGCTGTTTCACTTCTTGCCTTGCAGAATTTACTCTTTCTGTTGTGTGCAATTCTTTGGAAACCAGAGAGCCTGCAGGAAACGGTGATCGAGATGGTATACCACGGAATTCAGGGTTGTTGGTCAGCCTATTAAATGTGTAAAGAATCGTTCAGCTGTAACACCCTTTCTGTGCCTAGCTGCCATACCACCTGAAGGGAGCATGAGGGCCGGGATACTGCCAGGTTACCCAAGCCTAGACAGGAGAAGTCGAGATGCAGAGGCCGGGTTCGAACCACGGACCTCCCGGTCAGTAAATTCGCGCTCTAACCACTAAGCCATCTCATCCCCATTAGATGTGCAAACTTGTCAAAATACATTTTCTGGCATATGAAAGCTAATACAGAAAATAAAATGACGATCTTCTCCAGATGAAACTTTTTGACATGTCGTGAAGGGGGGTCGGTGTGCATGATATCGAGGAGGTACAGCTTACTAGGCGAGAGTACAACTGCGTCCAGGTAGCCTTGGTAATTAAGAAATCGAGGTTATCCCACTGATCAATACCGCACAGTAGTCTACTTTTAGAAACAAGCCTACATTGGGAATAACTGGGAACAAAATGTAGGCAGCTTGAGGAGACTATCTGCATTGACGTGCATTTGCATTGCTTCCAGTTTCTCAAACGCAAGCCAAAAAGCTTCGAAAAGGACTAAATTAGCAAATGCATGCCGCATCAGACTTGTCCCTCTTGGTGAAAGTAATCATGCGCATCACTGATTGCGGTGATACTCAGCTTGCTGTATTCACTCGTTAGGGAGAACGTCCCTGGTTGTAGGAGCTATTCCGCTGAATTTGACCCAATAATGAGCTTCAAACAAAACTGCCTCTTGAGTAAAAAGTCTTTCTGCAGTTTTACTAATTGTCTTTATTGCAAATGTCCCCTGTTTATGCGTGGTTGTACTGATGCCACACCTATTTTTGGTTTCACAGTCTTGCAAAATAAATATGTACGTCTTCAAAACACTCCAATACTCGTGGCCGTCTATGCCCTAAAATAATTGTTACCTCAAGGCGTAATTCAGCCTGGGAAAACTTTTGGTAGTGAAGTCTGCCATGACTAATAAGGAAAGATATGTTGAAGCATTGGACATGATGGCCGCTAAAAGAAGTCGACAGGTAGCTAGGTGATTATGGAGAATCGGAAAATATTCAAATACTGTTTCATTGGTCTAGTATTTTAACTCACTTGTAAGCATCCTGTGGAGCTGATTGTCGAAGGATTACTGCTTCGATAAAGTCATACAACTCAGGAGACAAATATTCATATGCCAAAGGTGCGTTCTCAGCTAGCACGTCGGCTGCAAGGTCAAAATATTCGTATTTTATATACAAAAGTAAAAGGTTGGCGAACGTCTCTGCTGGAAACGTTTCTTGTTGGAGTAGGAATTGTAACTTCTGAAACCCGGCAGCAGGTTCATTGTCCATGTTCATCAGTGCTTGATTGTGCAGGGTTATATGATCTAACTCTTCTTCTGTCCGTGGAGGCATATCAGTAAGTGCTTCAGATGCAGCAGTAGGGTTCTTCAGGTTGTATTCTATCGCAGCCTTGAGCATTTCAAACAGTAAACGCGTGTGATTAATTTGCTGAAGAGACGCAATCTCATTTTTTAAGTTTATAGGAATTTTGCGGGGCTAAATTTTGGGTAGTGAGTTTTTACACGGGAACTCGAACTCAACACATTGGATGATCGTAAGACTTAGGAAACACAGTTGAAGTAAGCGCTATGCTTTAGACGGGTGACTACAAACAGGACAGTCCATCCCTAAAAGCGATCACTCTATTGGCCTCTAGAAGCCTGTTCTACCAAGTATAACCCACCCAGAAAATACCATTTTTCATGAATACCACGCACTCGAACACAGTTTTCTTGAGGGTACCTTCTACGAGCATCATGACTTCATCAAGTAAAACTTTGTCGTTTATAATCACAAAATAAAAAAGGTTAGCCGCATACAGGTTTCCAAATATTATCTCGTAACGCCGGTTAGCAGCTGTTATAACACCCATGGTTTGGCAGGTGGGCTCCTGCTTTGAATCGACTTAATGCAGGAAGAGCGGGCTTGTGGAACAATGCAAAATGTCTCGCATGTCAGATTTCCAGGGTTCAAATCCCGCCACGGCCAAGGACATGCACTGCTGAGGCACTTGGATAAAAGCAAAACTGGAATACGGTCCTTCCCATCTTTGGTGTGGAATCACCAGGGTCATTGTAGCTAGAACAGATAGACGTTCAAACAAAAGCGATGTAAATACAACTTCAACCTTATCTGGACAAGAATCGCCGTGAAATTACTGTTAGGTGATATAAACAGATTTGTAATTCTGAAAATTCTTCGACAGCCCACGACCGGTCTCGCCCTTCTTGGGGCTCATCAGGTGGGCGCAGTCCCCGAGTTTCCATCAATTTTATGTTCTACTTGAAACCAAATTGCACGGAATTAGCGAAATACTCTAATCTGCAAACAAATTTGGTTTTGCGAGAGACTCACTGGAACCCAGCTGAATCTCTCGTTTGTGATTACGAATATACATGTATCGCGATATCTCGAATATCGCAGCAACTGAAAAATGAGGCGGCCTGGTGCAGCACATTCAGTTGCCTGGAAACATCACAAACGAGAGATTCAGCTGGGTTCCAGGTGAGTCTCTCGCAAAACCAAATTTGTTTGCAGATGAGTGTATTTCGCCAGATATGTAATTCCTTCTCGCTTCACAGTTATTTATTTTGTCATTGGTGTGATTTTGCAAAAAAGTTGTCCATAAGTTAGCGGAGTGATACAATCATCTGTGGTCTTCCTTGATAATGATCACATGTAAATACGCAACAGATATTTCACTATCCCTCCATACAGCGGTCAGTTGTGAATAAGATCGGCTGTTTATCAGGTGGCTGTCGACCAACAATAAATAAACTTACCCAAGCGACCAATATTTAGACATCTTTGCACCTGTCTTTTCAAATGATAGAATTACCAGCGAACGTTGATCCGACGATGGTCAAATCTGATCCTACTCAAATTATTTAGATTTCAGCTATCTTCAAGGTATGCCTATGGCACGTGCCAAAGACCACCATATCCATAAACTCAGTCGATACTGATTTTCATCACTCACTGACCGCTACTACTTTCTGATTGATTCTAGGGACAGAAGCCCTAAACTGCGTTTTAAGATCAGTCAAACTGCAGATCGTTTGTACACACCCTATGAATGTGTGAGAAAATTTTCCGACAATTTGTTTAGTTTCCTTCGGTTAAATTTCTCAAAAGTTGTCTAAACTGGTGAGGCACATGTTCCAAAATGTTCCTATCAGCAACAATGGCGCACTTTTTGTATGCAACAAACACTAATCTGATCTTTGACTGCTACAGCGTGGACGTTGATTACGTGTTCGCTGTCAAAATGAGTTGGCTTGTTTTGAAAGCAAAATAATCTGGCTATCTGGCTACTTGTAACCAGTCTCAATTTAAGGTCAAAGGAGACGCCTGATGTGCAGCCTGAAAACAGTTTTCCCACTCTTCTTTTAATCTTTGTGTTCAAGTTTTTCGTTTTCGTTATTCCACAAGTCCTGCTCACAGCTGACTGAACTGATAATGTTTCCTGAATAACGAATCGTTGATTTTGCATTATCCTCGGATCACAAAATACATTTTTGCAATAAATTGATATATCTGGAGCAAATTTAAACTTGAGATGATACAATTATCTTCGCATTTTGTTCCTGTCAGTTTGGAATATTTGAAATTTAGCTGCAGGCTTTGGAGTTGCAGTCTGTTCCTATCAGCATACACAGTCAAAAGTCTCGGCATTAATTTTACTTTTGCATTAGAAACAAGTCTACAGTAATGGACAAATCACACTGATTTGGAAATTGATTTAGTCTTAGCTGATTCCCAGCTGAACATTCTCCTAATGATCCTCTTCAACTGAATGTGCTGCGCAAAGGCTGCCTCATGTTTTATTTGATACACTACTCGAGACATCGCAGTTTCTTGGTGGGACGCTGTGATCGTAAGGTTTATGAAAACCTGTACCGGTTTCGTCCTTAATGGGTCTCATTAAGTAGGTGTAGTACTCGAGTTTCCGTCAATCTTATTTTCTACTTGAACATCCAACTCTACGCAAGTGGTGCATACACTCACTAAGTAAGTTGATATATCCTATCAAGAAGTATACAATAGATTTTCAAAATGCGTTAGGCTACCTGTAATGAAAAAGTAAGCAAACGCGTCTCACTTTTAAGTTGAACGTTTCCACAAGCGCAGTTTCCCGCAACGTTAGGGTATTTCCCACGCTCCTTACTTCCAATCCTTCAGTTGTCATGCCAACCCCAAGTTCAGGATGATCTCTTATACCACGCTCAATAACATCTGCGATATGCTTCAAAGCTTGAGCGTACTGCCTCAGCTGATAGTAGCAGAGAGCAATATTGTAGGCCAGTGTAGGCTGGAACCCAAGCGTCTAGATGGAGTAAAATGACAACATATTATGAAAGAACAAGATTGCAAATGATCGCTTTGGTTTATCAGAGATTTCGAAGAACACAGTAACCAATAGAGCAGTGAGATATGAAAATATTCTTGGGGTTAGCCAATAATATTGCACATTGCACCTGCTCCTGCTCCTGCTCTTTTCGGCTGCCTAGGAACTCCCTTTCACAGAACACAGTAACCTGTAGCCAGCGAAATTCGTAGTTCTTTTAGGCTTCCACCCATCTACGGTCAGTTACGTTGGAATAGTTCAAAAACTGCAAAAAGCAATTGACAGAAGCGGCCGCTATAGCCTGGATCAATGAATGTCATCTAAGCGTTTTATCCACCAAAACTTTGTCGTGATCAAGGACTGTCTATAGGGAGGACAAGGCACCTATTCCATATGCAGTATTTCCGCACCTGAAAAGCTCAGCCCGACAGCAGCCATTAAGTAGATTAAAACCATACTACTCTCTTCCAGGAAGTAATATAAAACGCTGTTTTTGGACATGACCTCCCCAGTGATGGTCGGGTCCAATCCGGTCGGCACAGTGAGATTATCTCATGGTTCAGCTATTTTGAAAGGGACAGTTCGGCCTTGAGTGCATTTCGTGTGACTACCTTAAAACTCACTGTATAGGTGAGGGTACTTATGTCACTGATGGTGAAGATTTTAGAAAATTCAAACGTCACTGCAAAGTTTACAATTTCCGAAACAATCAATTTTCTCTCCGAAGGATTAAAAGTAAATTCTGAACAGTTTTACTATGGATATGGAGACAGTGTGAACAGCCTTTCTGTCTGTCAGCTTTCCATACCGCTCTGTTCTCGATAGGACAATCAAAACGCCTGTTCAACAAAGTGTGCTTCCTCGAGGGAGAAAGGTCGATATGAAATATATCACGCGATTTTGAGTCAGATTTAGCCAAGTGAGTTACACCCTGTGGCTGCAGCAAACTTTCCATTAATTGTAAACGATCACTTATCCGTTAATCCGATATATACAGTGATGTTAGTCCATGAGTGTACTCAAAACAGAGACTGCTTTAAAAATTAAGAAAAAGCATGATGCTATTGTCGAAGATTTAGGGTAATAGCCAAAACCTACAGGTCCACTCAAACGGGTCTAGTAGCATTTATCATGCATGTATTAAGCCACCCTGTATAACTGTAGCTTTTGTATACTCATTCACTGAGGAATTGTACTGGCAATTGATTGTTGCACTTTCTTCCTGGATAACACTTGCATATCCCTCAGAAGTGTTGAAAGAGGAGATAAGCATATTTGGAGAAAAGACACATAAAATTTAATCACTGGGTCCATAAGTCCTTCAGTCAATGGACAAGGTATGAAAAAAAACACCAAATAATCCACACTGCAAACACAAAGGATCACTCAGCGTTATCCACGGAAAATTTCAAACAATGCACCTAAATTCATGGTTCAAGCCGTTTCGGAATGCTGTTTTACGGACGCCAACTACGAACAGTGTGAACTACGGAACTTCTCACGACGGCGAACTGCGATCACATGCAGCTTCTGACTTGGCAGGCTACCACGCGGGTTTAATTAAAATCCTAGAGGCTTACCATATAAACGGAGAACAGAGAGAGCGCAGGACAATAGATCAGATTCCTAATACAGATAACGTATTCTCATGTGAAGTTTATTTTTCACCTGATTTCCACAGTGACATGATGGAAAATCAGCAGAGATATCGCCTGCTGCATGTAAAATTCAACCGATTAAAAAATTTTATTTTTTGTCAATCAGCTATCACAGCAGCAGCGTTTTGTTTCGCCTCTAGTATGCGCTTACTACGGCAGCATAAAAAGTGGCACTACTGCCAGACTTTAAGTCCACAAAGTATTAGACGGAAGGCACTTCCAAGAAAAGGATGATTTTTTCCAGCCAATATAATTTTGCACGCTGGTGACCGGAAACCCTCTGGTTTGAAACTAACCTTGGCTTTTTCGATTGTTCTTGTTTTAGCTTTGGACGCATGAAGGTGTCGAACCCATAAAGCTTCCTTCGTGTTACAAGGTGGTTTAGCAGTGGAACAGCACCACACCTGAACGACTATTTGGTTACAAATTTACCGTGCGCTTACCCGCGTTAAGTTAACAATCTCGCTATTTTCTGTTTAGTCATGAAAGGCCTGGCGGTCCGAGACTTCCTCATCAATATCAGAGATAAAAACCATAAATCCGGCTCACTAACATCAGAACGTTTCATTGCGGTGTTTTTTCTTCAGAATTTAGCCAACAGTCAATTATGGATCCAGAAGTTACCTAAATAGTACATAAGGGCCCTTTAGCTTACTTGAAGTTGTAGTGGGAGGAGTTCTTTGCCTTAAAATTGGTCTCCGCAGTGAAGGTGTATTGTCTTTGGAAGTTCGTTTACTTACTTCGAATGTTGGAAAAGCTTGTCAATGTATCTTACACTCGGCAGAATTCTGGTAAGTTATAAGTAGACTGGTGAAATGAGCTTCCGTTATCAGCTCCTTACATATCGTTGTGTTTCTTATTGGGGATAGATAGTGGCACTTGAGCCAGTTAGATTAAAGTCACTAAAATTCCAATGTATATTTGCTCAACATATGAGAATCTGCCGCGATGTGAAAACATAGGTAGCAAAGCTCACTTGCCGCTTCGAACCTACTTGTATGGCTTGTTGGAAGTGCTGACAGGCTTGCTCATAATTTCCTTCGCGATAAAGCAGACAACCTAGGTTCACAATTGATTCAGAGTCATCAGCAAGACTTTGTTCGACCAAACTGCGTGCCCCGGCTAAATCACCCTCACCGTACCGAATTGCCGCCTGAAGCTTGACCACTTTTTCTCGATACTTTGGATCCTCAATTTGAACAGCCATCTGCATTTAAAAAGCGAGAAAAACTACTAGTGTATTCTGTAGTTGATACAGTAACATTTTCACCGTACCACAGATTTGGAATCATTAATAGGTTGTTGATGTGTAAAACTCAATTACTGCGCCAGGATAAAGCCCAAAAACAAAGTTTGTCAGTCACCTTTTGTGTATCAAACCCAAAGATTTTAGAACTAATGAAAAAGTTTTAAAACAAACTGGACTCTAATTTATTCATGCATCTTTTTTCATGAAATCATGGCGCTTATTAACTATCTAATCGTGCACAAGGTGGTCACGATTTTTTCACTTACTCCAGCTGGCTTTTGTGTGCAAGTAAACCTGTTTCTCGAATCGCACTTAGTCAAGCCCGGCTCTCAATGGCAAGGCTGTTGCACAAAGTAATCCACTGCCAGTTCTACTGATATGAGCCGTTGACAGCCTGCTGTCTCGGAAAGTAAACGACAAAACCAAGCATTTGTTTTCAGAGATTTGGAAGACCGTATTGACGCAAATGTTAATGAGAGTGTGATTTAAAATCAGAAACTGCCCCAGTCTTGCCCACAGGTGTACAGAAAAGAGCGTGCCCGGACCACCAAAGTCGACTTGTTGGATTAAATGTTAGAATGGAGCAATGCAAGAGCACTAAAGTCCAACTGACTCATTCGATACACGACATGGATACATACAATAAGAATATTACACAAACACCAAAGGCCAAATTCCTTCACCTGTCAACTGTCTGAGTCAGTCATAAATTGGGCATAAAATAATGCATTTTGGGTGAAAGAGTGATAGCTGAGTTGCTTTGTGTGCCATAGTATGCCCGTTAGCAGTAAAAATGTTCTGTGGGTATTGCCCAAGCAAACTTGAGCTTTGCACAAGGTCGTCATTGCAGACAGCACGATTTTGGACTTGACTATGAAGGCTTGCCACCGTAAAGCCATCATTTATTTGGGAATGTTGTCACACAAAAAGGAAAAGTTGAAAGGAAAAATGGCTTAGTTCTGGTCTATCACAATGATTCTGAGGTATCAGCATCTCTAGACACTCACATATACGAAACGCATTTAAACTGACTAGCAGAATTTCACTGATATCAATTATTGAGTGAATCCTGCAGCATCTTCAACCATACACAGAAAGGAATGAGTATAATCCACCCTGAAGGGCAGGTCAGACCCCCATTTTCGTGATTGTTTCACACCCCTCTGGTAGGCCAGTGCTTGCCAACCTGTCTGCTTGTGTCATTCTGAGTTAAGCAAAAAAACAGCTCAATTCTAGGCAACTGATAATTTGGTGTGGGTAATGTATAAGGAAATCACATTAGCCATGTATAGAATTTCACATATATGCCAAAAAGTACTGATGACTGACAAATTCTAACGTCAAATTCTCCTTGCATCCACAAAATTATCATTTAACCCCCCACAAACTTAACATTTTCTTCGAAAAAACCATCCAGTAAAATCAAAATACGAAAAGTGATAGTCTTCTTAGATCTATTCATCAGGGATAGTAGAATAAAAAGGTAACAGCGAAAACGCCTGATCAGCAGTCTTTCTAAATGAATGAGGAAGACATAACCCAAGCGATTCGTTGAAATTCACCTTGAATGTAAGGATCGATGGATATTTTCAAACAAATACCCATTCTAGAAAATTCAAGCGAGAAGAGATCGAACCTTCTAAAAGCAATTCTCCCTATCAAGTTAGGTTTACCATCAAAACAATGATACCACCAGGTCAAAGTATTTGGACCAAAATGTCCTTAGTAGACACTTTCAAAAACTTTTCAAGGATTCATCGGCGGTGGTGGCTGATAATACACACAGATATATACATCCACGGAGGAGGACCTAATAGCACCTGACAAACACAGTAAAAAAGTAAAACAGCGACTGTTAAACGCTAGAAATATCCACTGGGCTGTTCACAAGTAGTAGAAACTCCTAACAGTTTCATAGCACGAGAAAATATTTCGAGCCTTTAGGAGCTCCGCTGAATGCATTCAAACATTACGTCAGTGTGAACACATCTAGATTCAGGTTCAGATCCCGACTGTTAAAAGAGGGGAGACTCGGAAGTTATTGTCAGACCTATTCTGCCAAAAACTGAAAGCTATAGCTTCAGCACAAGAGAGAATGTTGCACTTCATAACCAAACCAACTAAATTAATCGTATGTAGCTGTAGAAGTATGTTTAGATTAGGGGATGTATCTAGGTTAACAGGGCTTAAAATCTTTGTGTGTGGGTATGGTGCCATAATTCTTACATGTGTCAGAAGTCGAGTTACCTTAATGCACAATGATTCAAGTAAATGACTTAAAAAATAACTTAATAGACAACTTAGGGTTGTGTACACTTAACGCTGTTCTTGATATCCTTGACGGTGAGCTGGGTCACAAAACGAGGGCAAAGTAATCGATTAACCTTCATTGCTGCCGGGAACAAGTCGGACTTGTAAAGCGACTGAGCAAACAGCAATTTGTACTCCTCTATCTCAGGGTATAATTGAGTCAGTTGTTCATAGCAGTCGGACGCGTTGACGAATTCTTGCATTTGATAAAAGCAGTACCCCAAAAGGGATAGAGCTGCACGGTTGCCTGGGTGCGTGAGAAGTTGCTGGTTAAGCATCGCCACCGCTTCTTTATATTTCTGCTCCTTTATCGCGCCATATATCGTTGATGTGAATTCACCCTCCCTTATCTGAACCGCAACCATCATTATCACTACAATTCAGATACGTGCCATGCATCTGCGTGCTAGTTACATTGGTTTAAACAAGAATTCACGGATTCACGGATTCACGGATTGATACACAGGATCGAGGCTTTTGCCCAAGTTTCCCGGGTCGGTTGTGTTCTTGTCGTTCTGCGGTTGTCGTTCACCTGAAAGGCACAAGCGAAAAAAGGGTGTAGCACTGCTCTTTAAGTTCTCAGCGCGGGGCAGTATGTTTGCCAGCACGA
>SJOL01006482.1:189106-241119 GCA_004794785.1 Opisthorchis felineus
CGGGTGTGAAAGCAACACTGAGTGGATACCAGCGTTGGAAACTGCCAATCAGCTTGAATTTATTTTTCACGAATCCTGAACAAATGCTGTACATGACGGCTGTTTCAGCACTACTCATCAAACCGGTCACGTCCACCTAATGTTTTTAGATCATTCAAGAACCAAAGGGTAGCTGGAATATTTGAGATAATACGGTCCTTTCAAATGCCGTTCTTTATAGTGCTTTTGACTGTACCCACGTGTTTATCGTTGGTCAGGTACCGCAGGTAAAATCTTTTTTATCAATCCAATAAGTGTCAGTCATGGTGTGAGGCGTTGCGGGGAAATCGATGGTGTTATGTTTTGACCCCATACATTTCACAATTAGTTCATTTGTGACGCAATCTTATTCCATCTTTACTACGGCTTCTGATATTGTTTTCCGGATATAATTTTTGAGGTTTGAGCACAATGTCTTGTCGAAGTATGAGACAGAATCAGGAAAATGCTGTAGATTGAATGGAAATTTTTTTATCATAAGCTTATGAGTAAAAAACCGAAAACAAGGTACCGATGAGGTGAAAATACTTTAGGAATGCAACCAAATGCTCAAGCGTAGACAAAGCTGGATTAAGAATTGAGTTAGGATTATTTCAGTCTGAGAGTGAGTTGGTTGTCAGAACTTCCGAAAAGACAGTCTAATCAAACCTTCTAGTTCATCAGGTCTTCAGCAGCAGCCCTTCGGTCCGATCATGTGCGTGAGCCATCTGCAACTGCTTTTCCTGGGTACCATCCCCTCTGAACTTCCAGTCTGGTTCATTTACGCGTAATTTTCAAAAAAAGAAAGATGTTATTAATAGTTGGTATTTTGTGAATAAGGTCGCCTGCCTTTTTACCTTTGGCAACATAAACTACCATAATATCAACCACTCATGTTTACTTGAACAACAACTTGGTAAGAATCGGAGGGACCGCTCCTGTAAAACTTACCTAAGCCTAAACTTAAAATCAACGGGCCGCATAATAAAGTAATCCCTTCACTTGTTTGCTACGACGACTATGGCCCCAAGATTCCAATCTGCGGAGTCGATATATACACAGTCGCCTCCGCCCCATGGGTGATACCCAGGGAGAGATGTGGTTGCATCTAACAAGATAGGTAAATTGTGCTGGTAGTTTTCCACGGTTACTCTAGATCTTGCGGACGATTCTTGTGGTCCTGTAAATAGTGTTATCACTAAGTGCGATGCCAATAGGGCTTTTACACAGCCTCTGAACAAATGGACCAATTGTTTAGGAGTTAGCAAAAACTATCTCACGGCCATATAAGTTGACTTTACAGCATACCCTTAATTCTAGGGTACCCATCTGAGCCGCCACCAGGTGCTGGGGGATTAAACTTTCAGGCCGAACGCTCCAGCTCGGGTAGCGGCACAGAAGAGGATTCCGTCTGGTTTTGTTCCGGTCATCGGATTCGGTATCGCCACACATAGTCGCATAAATCCTACTGTGTGTTCTCTTTACACACGACCAACACGCTTATCACCTAAACTAGATATTATAACCACTTAACTGTTTTTTATGAGCAGCTTATTCGCAAATCCATGGGAGCATGTCATTAAAAGTTCTCAAAATATGGTGAAATCGGATTTGTTCATCGAACAGTTTGTGCGCATTACCTCGCTTCCGCTCATGAACAGGATCATTGCTCAGCATTCGGAGGTAGTAGTATGGTTAATTAGTTTTATTGCTGGTTATGATGGATAGTACCCATCTGTGAACCCGCAGTTCGCTTTCCAGAGCACCTCTTACCTGCTCCTTACCATTTCTCTTTGGTCGACCGATACTAGTTTTCAGGTGCCCTCTACAATTAGAGCTTCCTAAACTACTTGTGCGATTTGATGTTGCCTCTCGAAAAATGTCAAAGCCTGTTCAAGCTCTGATTGGCGACTCTATGCGTACGTTTGTTAAACCGAACCGATGTGTGCCAATGCACCCAAATCTAATCACTGTGGCTTTACTGTCCTCTTGGCGAGTGAGTGACCTAAAATGCCATGCCTAAAACTTTGATCCTGTTCGTGCATACACACAGGCACGCAATTTTGTGCCTGTGACTGCTTTCACTTAGGGAATACATCCAGTCTTACAAACTGGTGGCCCAGTCATATGCTACGTATTGTATGTCATCGCCCACCGAGTGGAGCGTTGTTTTTGTTGCTCAATTTAGAGCAGTCTAAACTAAGTGGTGAACTATGTTGCAGACAAAGAGACTACGAGGAAATTCGGCACCGTTTTCGCTACTCCTTTTCCAGTGCATGGTCTCGTGACACCCTCGCGCTTGGCTGGATTTGTTGCAGGACGTGGCTGCTCGCTCTGTAGAAGTGTTCTGTGGTCTAGACGACTTTAGTGTCTATGTAGAGCTGGCACAAGATACTTTTCATCTTGCCTATGGTGTTTTCTACTATGCAGTGTTATTCAAATAAATTTATGAACAGCAGGGCAACACTCTCCTTACATTGCTGCTGTCTTATGTGAGGATGATAAATACACAACTCAACCTCCTCCCTGTCTGTTCTGTTTGATTTACAGAAGACTTGAAAGCAAGCTGTTCAGATTCGGCGGAGCCAGATCAGGTAGATCCTGATAAGCTGTCCGATTGATACTTATTCCCATTTTCAGGAGGAGTCTGGTGTCTCTTCTCAGCTATTCGAGGACGAGGATACTCGTCTGTTCTATGAAAGTCTTCCGGATATCAGGGCCATGGTCCCTGGCGTAAGTCGGAATTTCGTGCACTGCCAAATTCATGGTCTTCGTTGGAACTATCAGAATAATAACACCTCATGTCCAATTCTTCATTTACACAGATTCTGTACAAAGAAAGCGAACAAACCAAACCGGATGCTGGTCGTGAGAAACATGACGACTCAGACGGTACCGGACCAGAAGGTATTATCTCTTCTTTGCAATTCATTGTTTCATACTGATGGTCATCGGTTCATTAAGATTGTTTTTTTGTTAAACTTTGTTTGGACCACTGCTTGTCAGATAGAGTTCAGAATGAGATACAACACAAACCAACATTGATTTATTTATACTGTGCACATGTGTATGACAACAATTCAGACAGTAGCCATTCAAAACGGCAGTTGTAGTTGTAATCGAGCCTCAAAGCCCCGGAAATTCGTAATAAATGAAACGCTTGCCCAAGCTTCACTCCTCTATGAACTCCAGGATCCTTGTACCTTATGAAAATTCCACTAACTACGGGGCCCTGCCTGTGGTAAAACCAGTCGACTGAAGGAAGAAAGAAAACTGAGAGGTTTGATTTTCCACCATAGCATAAGGCCTTAGAATTCGGCTGAACTGAAAACAGAAATTCTAGTCACAGTACGTGATTAGCATCATAGGAGTTGACTTGGTACTACCATCTCCACCACTGTATCGCCCAAATACACCAGCAGGATTGTACCTCCACACTCGAGGATACTTGGAATACCAAAACCTCACACCGACATTGTGGTTCTCATGTGTTGCAAGTAACTAACAACAGCAGTGTCGCGCAGTTGCTGCACCTGGATAATAAGATTTCGCTTTCGGGGTGTTTTGAATGTGTGAGGAAATTCTTCGCTTATTTCTTGTTTTATTGTGGTTGACTTTTATTGAAGGATAAGCAGGCTTCATAAATTTCACATATTGTAGCCGCCCATGCCCCGTAATCCAATTCAGCATCTGCGCAGATGATGCTCTGGTTTTGTCACCAACGTCGGCCACCGTATACAGACTAAAGGCCAAGCTGGTCAGCGTTCAAGTTGACAGTGGACAGCTTGGTCTTCACTTGCCCCCGTTCCTACGTCAATCTCTTTACGCATTGAGAACCGTCTTCACAATAGTTTGAATCTCGACGGTTGTAGTTGAATGTGTGCAGCTGGTTTTGATACACAGTCACCCCCACAAAAGTACCACCCATGGCTAACACATAAATGGCCTGTATGTCGGAGGCAGACGTTCTCACGAATTAAACATCTGGCCTTCTCTATTTCGCGTGTCCATGTTGGTTTGTTTACTTATTTTGACGCGCTCCTCTCGCCCTTATAATAATCCCTTCCAACAAGCCTACGGATAAATGCAACCTCCACATATAGCACTTTCTCGAAGGATACTGTCAAAACACTTGGGTAATAGTGTTCCAAATACCTCATCTCCAACACCTACACAGCGAAGACAGTTACCGTACACCCATGCTTTTTAAGTGGTCCAGCTGGAATTTTAAGAACGCTGTCAAAAGATTGAAAAAAACAAACATGCATCTCGTCAATGGAGCGGTATTCATGACCATTTCTCTGCTTGAACCGTTCTTCCTTTAGGTTCACATAAGATGTTTCACCTAAGTGATGCTCAAGACGCGCTGCTTACCGATTTTTAATCAAGTTCCAGCTGATTGTTCTTTTCCATCAGTCTGAATGACCCTCATCATTAGTTGCCGGTCTGTTCGCCGAGATTGGCAGTTGGATTGCAAACGGAACGCTTGGTCTATCAAGAAATCTTATAGAGAGGAGTGACTGATCATCATCGCCATTATTCACATCAATACGCCAGAGATATATACTGGCGCTTAACTTCCATATAACTATGGGGGAAGAATGCCTTAGTAAAGAGTCGAAAGAAAACGGAGGGGTCGGGACTTTGTGAGAAGTCCTATGTCCTTAAGGAAAACGACCCAAAATAAGGTGTTTATACCTTTGGACAGCACTGTAATAAACATATCTGAGCATTTTTTCGAGTTAAGGCGCCATCAGTGCGATTCACTCAGCACCCTTCGCGAAACTCATGCGACATAAGGCCAGAATGCGACAGACTAGCTGCAGGAAGGCAGTCCGGCAGGAGATTACAGCATGTAAGCCACTGGGATCAGCTGCATGCCACGTCTTGCAGGGCTTCTGACCACATGCAAGCAGCATCACGTGGGACCCAACCAGGCAGGCACGAAGAGTCTATATCACTGTTTGACCGTAGCCGCTTTCATTACACATCGCTATTCGATGGACTATTCCATGCGAACCTTTTGCTAACAATGGATCGAAATGGAAAACAACACTTCTTTGAGTAGACGGTGATCGGACATGCTCAAACTATCCTGACGCGGCAGGTTTAATCTAAGTCTCTAGTGGTTCTGTCTCCCGACTCACGCACATCGTTGGGTGCTCCCTGCAGCCAGCCGACACTTGCTGTGCTACGGAGACACTGGTGACCAAAAGTTTGAAGATGCATGAGGCCCTCCACTAGGCAGCCTACAGTCTCACAACCATAAAGCAAGGTCGCCCTTCCAGTTGTCTTGTATACACGGCCCCTGAACTTCAGTGGAATTCGCTTTTGGCGCCCTAAATGGCGCAAGTTGGCGAATGCTGTCTGAGCACTGATTGTCAGTTCATTGACGTCAGCCTTTATAGTATAATCATGGTTTATGCAGCTACCAAGAACGTGGACCACTCAACAAATTCAAGTTATTCGTTCTGCGCTTCCAGAGAGGCGCAAGAGAATGGGGAATCGTGAGGTGAGATTTTGCACTTAAAAGGTGTAAAACGCATGCCGAAACGTGAGATCACCTCCGATGGAAGTAGTGTTGTATGTAGGAGCTACACCTTCTGTGAGTGCCAGTCTCCGTGTTATGTGTTCGGTGCATGCGTAGCCAAAATGATGAAGGGCTCAACTGTCATTTCAAGAATCGGTTTCCTATAGAGCTTGTTTCCTGTAATTGGTTAGTTCCAATTTGAGTGACGTTTCTCTCTGTTAGGTTCTGACGATCCACCTATCGGGAATAGAAGCAAGTGAAAATGGTGACAAGGATGAATTTGCTGTATTTGTGAAGTGGCTAAAGATATAGTGTGTGTACCTCATTAATCTCGGAACGGTTTATGTTTTCACAATCCTGATAGACACAAACATAGGAGGGAATAAGTGTTCCGACCAAACAGGTCTTGGCACCCTGACTTTTCCTGTTCCACGACATCAATTGTGTGATGGCTGGAAATGAGGTTTAAGATAATTGCTCTTTGGCTTTCCCTGGATGTGGCATTGTCTGATATGACGATGTTGGAAGCATCGCAACGAGACCGACCAGATGGACAAGAACGACTTTACGTGTCCTGGGCCTCCCCTGTCCCTTAGGGATCCTGTGCACCGCAGTCGGTTCACTGCGATATGAAAATGGCGTGCGATTTGGGAAGGCATAGGGTGATATTATAAGAGATGACTGCTGCCTTCTCATCTGTAGGTGTTCAAAAATTATTATCTGATCTTGCTTTCTTTTCAACAGCTGGATCAACTTCGCAGTGGAGACACTTTCATTCCTCAGTCATTTTATGTCGTATGAAGACGTCTCAGCTTAATTGCACGTTTCATGTAAATTTACCTACCTGTTCACGTAGCCCTGCTTAATTCTAATGAGTCTGCATTTCCTACTTGCTTTGTAGATATTGATCTGGAGACAGTCGAATCTGAGTTGGCCAAAGAAGAAGCCCGTTGTAAGGCTGTAGATGAAGCCGCAATGAACAGTACGGGTGGATCACATTCTGCCGAGCGAGACAAGCCACCAAACTCACTCACCATTGAAGATAGTAAGTTGTGTGCTCTTCAATTTCTCAAATGCTTCCAAACTTGTTTTGTCTCCGAAGGAGTGAGGTGAGTGAACGAGGTCCTTTTTGTTGTTGTCCTGCTGGGTTCTATAAGCAGCCAACGAGTCATCCAGGATACTGCCACTTATCTTCTGCTTTCTAGACATAGGGTGCATTTTCAAAACTGAATGTGATATTTCAGTGATTATCAGTGAATGCCATCAAATTCTGCCAATGGGAAACCGGCTGGCGTGCCGAAATAATTCGTTCCTATCTCATTTGCATGCCTAAACAGTAGCGGATCTGAAGTAAATCGTAGTACACTTGAAGAATGAGGAAGGACTACAACAGTTTCCCTTTTTGTACCTCTACTTATCTCTTTCCGTCCTAGCCGAAGAAGACCCGAGTTCTTCTGGAAAAATCCTGATGGAAACATTCCTAACACAATTGCCGAATTGCATCAACAGGGATCTAATCGACCGAGTAAGTGTGGCGTTTTTTACAAGGACCTCTTCAAATGTGTTTCACTCAGTTTCACTCAGTTTCAAACCATCTATTACTTATCTTTTGTTCGTCTCAAAATTGGCCACATTTTACCTATACCGCAACGAGGAGACTCGTGTACTTCATTCGGAGAATACCAACGTTTCAAGGTTAGCAGAACAAGTTCAGCATTTCATTCTGGGATATGGGAACGGAATTTTTTCCACCGTGTTACGCGGTTTATTTTCAGACAAACGAATATCAATCATTCTAATGTTGCTTACTCTCTATTCATTGCATGACGCTTTCGTCCAGATACTGAATACTGATACTGAATACAAATCTACGGTATTTCATGGCCCACTTTCCTGTATGAGACCAGGTTCTTGGCTCGGCTATATTGCTTTTTGTTGTTCAAGGCCGGCTTATGTGCAATTGAGTGGTGATATGAGTTAAATTATAAGTCTTGCCTACTTCCATTAGTATGCTGCTTTTTTATCCCGAAAGACTCATGTGTCCCCCGGTAACCTGTCCGCTCAAAGTGGGGTTTCTGCCACAAAGTGGCCACTCAGCGGGAAAATTTGGAATTATGGTGCCTCTCTGCTCCAACAGCTGGCTACTTCGCCCATTCATTACCAGCTCCAATTAGGTCTCTTCAGATCCCTAGAGTAAGGGTCATTTTATTCACAAAAGTTCTTCGGCTCACTAAAGTAAGGGTTATATCCCGTCATCGTGAGCTATTTTTACCTGAAGCTTGGTTCATTTCGTATGAGATCAGCGGATTTGATAGATCACTCTCACCAGATAGTCTTGATGATTCGGATGTCAAACTATTTGAGTTTTCTGATGGAAAATTATCTCGCCCATTCATCTATTCTGTTGTGAGGCTCTCAGTAGGACTTTGGCGGAAGTGTGTGGGGTTGATTTTGAACTAATTTTGCCATCTTTATCGCCTGGTTCAAGTAGATATGTTTTATCTACTAACGTTCTACCGGATCGTATTCAAGATCTGCAGAGCGTTACCTTGGGTACGGTTCTTACTCCTAATGTAATGATCAAAGTCGTCCACAGACAAGGTGTTTTATACGACAAATTGTCGTAATCACGTTTTTTTCTCACCTCCACTGAAGATGCAACCACATATGTACCAGCGAAAAATGCTGCAACGAGTTCCTAATATTTGGTACCATAAACACAATGAGAAGGTTCGAACACAGAAGTTTTACACAACAGGTTAAGGCAGGGAGTAGATATATGTCGCGGTATGTTAAAATTTATTGTCGCGGACGTAAAACATGCGAGATTATTTAGCTAGACGAAAACGACAATTGTAAAACGGTCACTTATCGGCTGTGAAATCGGTCACATGATCAGCAGCATGGTAACCCTTAGGTCCGAGTAAAAAATCTTCAACGCGCATGGTGCTGTTTGATAAGTCGTGGTTAATATGGCTTCGGAAATTGCCAGCAACTTGGGGTCCTTGTATCGCAACAGGACACTGAAGCAATCCGTTGGGTTAGTACGATGGCCATTATCAAAGAGGTATCTTGCGATCGATGCGTGTGAGTTTCAGTTTGACCTCTGACCCAGGCAGTCTAGTTTCCACCATTAATGTGTATCCAGATGCTCGACAGGATAAGCGTCAAAATCTGTTCTGCCAATGTATGTGTCACTGCAACTACACATGAACTAATAGTTTACACGGAAGGCAGAAACAGCGAACGAACTATTTGCTGGCTTGTGAATTTGAAGTCCCGTTATGAAGTGCACTAGATGCAACCGTGCAACCGGATAAACGTGATTTAGAACCGATGTGACTTTGTGCGTAAGGCCGTTGGCTACCTGGTCGCATTTAAACTGTAGGCGAAGACCTATACTCTTGTTTTCTGTTTTCGGAACCGCGGAATAAGCCTGTCTTGAATTGTTGTGAATCATAATGAAGCGATTGGGGGTAGCCACTTGCGAACAAAGTCTAACTTAGAAACTCCTCGTCTGCTTAATGGTTCTTAACTACATATCCTTCCGGCTCTGTAAAACAAGGCCTTAACCAATACTCCCATTTGCACACGAATTTGGTCTTGACAGGAGACTCAACTGAATCCAACTGAATCTCTCGTTTATGATGATCCGCCTCAACTGAACGTGCTACACTAGGCTGCCCCGTGTTTCAGTTGGTACGATATTCGAGGTATCGTAATACATTATTTAGACGTAACAAACTACTCAGAAGGTTGCTGAAAACCCCTTGACGGCTCACGATTGGTTTCGCCCTTCTCTTCGGCTTCATCAGGTAGGCGCAGTCCCCAATCCCACGTCAACATTATGTTCTGCTTGAACCCAATTCGGACAGACAAATTTCCACAGATGCTCTCATTTGAATACGAATTTGATTTTGATAGGAGGTTCAACTGAATCCACTGAATCTCTCTTTTTTATGTGGTCTGCTCGGGGACTGCGTCTACCTCATGAGCATCAGGAAGGGTGAAATCGGTCGTGGGCTGTCGAAGCGTTTTCAGCAACTTTATGATTAGTGTGTCACGTCTAGACAAAAAGGTCTTAACCGAGTCACGTTCATAAGCAGTCGGTGCAAAGCTGCAAGTATTGACTACTCCAAACAGTGTTGCGGTAAACTGAACTGTGCTAAACTGCACGCCTACGTACAGGTATGTCTCAAAAAGGCAAACTACCATTTGCTTCGCATTTGTAGGTTATACGAAGATTGGGATGAAGGGAAGAAAAGAATAAATAATGGGTCTGGGGATGTTTATCGTTGTTTATGTTAAAAATATTGTCAATATGATAGTTATACAATCAATGTTTTTCATACCTCATAGTTTGCAAATCCAAAGAACTGCCTTTAAAGAAATCCTATTCCTACGTTTTGGATTGTCTGTTCATCTCTACCAATGGGGTTTTTAAGAACGCCCATTTTAGAAGCGTTGAGCCTTGCTCACTTGGCAGTTAAGATGTGCAGTGTGGCTTACTTATCCCCCCTGCCATGTTTTTCCAGGCTGCAATTGACTTTTGTCTCAATCTAAACAAACGATCGAACCGCAGACGTCTTGCGCGTGCGCTTCTTATGGTGCCACGTACGCGCTACGATTTGCTTCCATTCTATGCCCGTCTCGTGGCTGCTCTTGCTCCTGTCATGCCCGATCTAGTGGCGGATGTCAATACGATGTTGACGGGAGAATTCAGGTGGCGTGTATCCAAGCGTGATCAGCTGAACTTGGAGTCTAAGTTGAAGATTGTCCGGTTCATCGGTAGGTGCTTTTATATCAAGTTTCCTTTGATTAGTCGGTTATAAAGCTTGTCTGTTTGGTGTATTTCAATTGTTGTAATTTTTGCGTAAGTGTTAATAATATTTCTCCGACAATCGTGTCCTGTTTTGATTGGCTGATTCTAATGGGAGCAGGTATAAAAGATTTCCTAGCAAAAATAGATGTACGTATGTGCACCGTTCACTGCTGGAAGGCAGGGAATGCCGTGGCTGAATAATTTTCCGACTCCGCTTTCAGGCTGGTTCGTGTTTTAAGCTCTGCGAAGTGGGCTGTTGCTTGAGTGCAAAGTGATTTTTTGTCTGTTCAGTTGAATTGGACTAAATATATGGTTTTGCTTAGTTGTTTCCCATTTGTTTCTATGTTGTAATCTGTAGTTCATAACGAACACCACCCATTTGTTCGTTCTGCAACAGTTGTTCGCTGAGCGCTGTAAGAATATGACATTATCTGCCCAGGCCTCCACATTGAAGGCGATATTCGAAGGAGTAGTGACTTGGTTTCAAAGTAGGGCACACACGTGGATGTGTTATCATAGACATAAACCGGGAAGAAATCCTAAAGTTGCACTTTGGGTTTGCCCTCCGCAGGTTTATCAAGTGCCCAAAGAAATTCAGGCTTTATGCTCCGCCGAGCAAGGTTTCATAGGTAATATCCCTTCACTACATTTGTTTGGCAAAAGATGAAAGCACTTATGGAATTGTGGCGAGCAGAGCTGATAATTTTTGCGTCTGACAACTAGTTTGCTGATGTCTCATCTGTTTGGGGAAAGCACTGAACCAGTGACCAGTGACTGCACTTACCACGTAAAAAATACTTTCGTTTTCTGGCTAACATCGCCTCCGAATCATTTTCCGGGATAGGATTAGCACCGTTGATCGGTTGCAAGTGGTTTTCAGAAGAATTGTGTAGTGTTGTGCTGAACGAGTTGGTCACTCTGCGTAGATTACTTTGGCTAAGCTTCATCGAATTTCTGACCCCCCATCTGACCTGTATATATTCTCTCGCCCAACCGGTGTGCATGGTGGAAGCGATTCGAAGTCAGTCAGTCCATGAATTACCAGTGAAATTAACCAGAACCCTTAATGGTTTTTCATCGGATTAGGAACGACGTGGCACATGCAATTTGCGACACGGAGTTACGTCACGACTTCCACCTTCAGTGAGAGCTAAGCTTTTCGAAATCTAACCACATCTTCGCCATAACATCTAGTCGGAATCCAAGTCCATGGCTTGGTATTTATCAGGGCGTCCGCCAGACTCGGTGACTGCTCACTCAGATAAAGTATTCTGACTCTGCCATTAATCAGATGATTAACTGGTTACGCATTCTCTACCATCTGAGCACACTGAAGTGTCATAGGTGATAATCCTTGTTGTGTGACTTCTGTATTTATCTATCTATTACATTTGGTGAATGTAACTGGTGGGTGCGACTACCGTGGTTCACGTAGTTCTGACGAACTGACTTTATTTGACGGTAACGCTTTCTACTGGTAGAGAAGCATGACGTCGTCGCAGTCGAAAATCACCTCTAGCGTGTGATCACGCTCATATCAAGACCGCTGCATTAGGTCAGCCGCATGTTCTTTTTTCTTGCAACTAACAGTTCGGTTGTGTTCTAACTTTGCCCGTTCCAGTGTTTGCAGTAGGACCATAGAAATCATACGGGTACTGTATTGCGATTACGTTCATCCGTATGTGTCTTTCGATAACGCAAGCCCATGTCCCAATGGCACTTTCGTTCCTAGCTGTTTTGCCTAGTTCTCACTGTTCTTGGTTGGCCTAACTCATGTTTTTCGAAAGAAGTTCAGTCATTTTGTATTGTTGTCAACAGCGATGACCATTTTCGTTGTACATTCTCGCTGTACACCCTGGAGTGGTGGACGGAACTGTACACAAGGCGTGAATGCCTGTGCCAAGAATCAAGTTGTAATCAAACCGTACCCAGTTAGACTTTTTAACCGCTGCTTATTTGGCATTTCGCTTTCTAGGTGAGTTGGTCAAATTTCGTATTTTCCCAACGCACCAGGCGTTGGGCCTGCTCAAACAACTCTTGCCACAGTTCGTGCACCACAACATTGAAATGGCCTGTGCACTGTTGGACACTTGTGGCCGATTTCTCTATCGGCTTCCGACCTCACACAAGCGGACCAAAGTTTATCTGGAAGTGATGCTGCGCAAGAAGACCGCTTTGCACATGGATCAGCGGTATACAATTATGATAGAAAACACCTACTACTATTGCAATCCTCCCCCATCGACCCGTCACGTAAGTGGATGAAGCTCATCGTTGACTTTTCCGCTTCTCTAATCTGGTGTATTTGAACAGTGGTCCTCGCTTGCTCTCCTCAGAAGGTAAAACCTCGACTGTTACCAGTTCCAAAAGGACAAGTATTATTCGGCTTGGAATTGATGGCTTTTGAGTAACCACCAAGACTCAACACAACTCTGTATATATCCACATGCTTATGTGTCTGTACCAGCGGGAACCAGGAGGCACATGTGCTCACCAGTTTGTCCGAGAGATCGTTGTGCCATGAGTGTTCCCTCCCGTTGTTAGTTGTTGATACTTCCTTATCCACTAGAGAAACTTCAACAGATGGAAAAGATGTGTATTGTGAACTGCTGTCGTACAGTTTTGAAGTCTAAAAACAACTTTCTTTGAGAGCAAAGTTATCAGCTCCCGATCCGTCTGCCAACCAATTTCTTGAGTAGAGACCTTAGTATCCATAAGGCCTTGTTCTTGATGATACTTCTTCCGTTTGACTTTATTGATCATCTAGCTGTCTGCAAATCTTTTGGTAGATACTTCATTATAGTCGTTCAACCACTTCCTTCTACAAGTGCTTCCGAGCCTTGTAAAACTCCTTCAAGTTACCTCCTTTGAAACAAGCGGAGTTCATGGCTGATGTTCGAGGGTAAAGGTCATAAATAGGAGCGGATTCAGAAGGAGTAAAATTTCGAAGCCTCAATCGCAACACAGAGGTGGGCACTTCGAAATGGACCGGATGTGAGATGTCTTATGTCTAAGGTCATAATGACTGACCTTTGGAGGTTACAACCACACACCCGCACGGACGATTCCTGATGCCTGGTCTTGTTGGCCTACCGGCGAGTTCAGTTGTTTGGAATTACTATAAGTCGGTGTAATCAGTCACTATGGCAAAAGAGCTGGTCTAGCTATTTTTGCTTTGAAAGCAAACCTCGCTGTTGACTATGATAAAAGTAAAAATACGCGCCTTCAGATCGCGAGTCGGCGTTGACCGAACGTACCTCATAAGAAGCTGTGTACTGGTAAGCAATTTTTCAAACGAGGCATCATATCCGTCTAGAACAACAACATTTTTGAACCATAAAAGTGGTATTTTTATGGAGTGCTGTATGAGAGAGTCTAGAGCGTTGCGTCTACAATTCTAGATTTTCACATTTTCATCATGGGCCAGAGTAGGGATACAGATAGTAATATTTACCAGCAGATTTGGTCAAGAAGCAGCATCGCCTCGTAAAAGAACACGTAGATGATTCTTCTGATCCTTTGTTCGGAGAGAATACGTTACCACTGTATTCTGTCACTCTGCTCCAGCTTCCAACTCCAATTACTTGCCACTCAAGTGTTGCTTTCCTTTACTGCTTCTGTTGACTTCCCAAGGTGGCTGAATCCGTGCATCTAACTCCAACAATGCAATACCTGCGTCGGCTTTTGTGGCGTGATCTGGACCGTTCCACCGTGAACAGCGTTCTCCGTTCAATTCGAAAAATGGACTGGGACGACACAGAGGTGAGTTATCCGATGTCTCAGACTATCCATAGTCTGCTTTTTTTTAGTTAGCCGGGCACCGTTGTCTGAGCTAGTTGCGTGTTTTTCATTTCAGTCTGGGTTTTCTAACAGCTTGCACTCATTGGGTTGGTTAATGGATGCGGAAATGTTAACTTAGCTTCAAGACCAAACTACAATCGCCATTAAGAAGCCGAACGTTTGTCTGGGTGTACTTATAGTGCGATATGCGTAAAATTTGTAAATTTGAACTCCTCAAACCAGGACTGGAAATGTTGTTCGGACAAGGTTTTGTAGTGTCCAACACAGTAGATCCTGATGATTTTTTAAAGTTGAATTTCATTCGGCCCACACCTTGCATAGTGGGAAGTCTACTTCACTCGGTGAAAGCGTGTGAACTACCGCTGTCACTCGAGTGTTTATGGACTTTCTGTTCTGCACCAATTTGACCAGCCTTCAAGCCCCGAGCTCTTTGACGTTTTGTTCTGATTTGTTATAGTTAGTGAACTTTGCGGAGGTCCTGTTCACACGAGCATGGGAGTTACGTTACACAAATATCAATTGCTTGGCAAGCGTCCTATCCGGTCTGGCCGTCTTTCATAGCAATTTCGCTACCGCTGTGGTCGACAACGTGATCGAAGATATCCGAGTTGGAATGGAGGTGAGACTTGTCATAGTGTGCTTGATTGCCTTGCCTACTTTCCCGCCACTGGGCGGCCCCTACAATGCAGCTGTAGTTCTGGTGAATTATCCCCATTTACTTTTTGAGTACCTTGTGGTTGAAGGTTACTGTCTGACTGTGTCTTCCATACCTGACCCTGATACTGGTTTTTGTGTCTACGTTATGCCTTCTTGAGTTTTTTTTACTGATAGGACCAACTTATCTACTGTTCTTATCCCCATCGTTATGGCTACCTTCTAACGTTTTATTTCTGTCGCAGCTCAATCTGTCCCAGCTCAATCAACGGCGGATCAGCATGGTCAAATACTTGGGACTACTGTACAATTATTGCTTGGTTGACTCACCGGTCATTTTCAAAATGTTATATTCCCTACTCACCTTCGGAGTCAGCCTAGATAGTAAGTTTCGTTTCTTAATGAGCAATGTATATTTTCAGTAGTTGTCCACATTCGGTTGGCATTTATTGAACACGATACAATTGTTCCTGTTTCCTGTCCGCTGTGTTGAGTTTCTTCTCTGATGTGGATCACTGCAGGGAAAATGTAGCACGATGACAGGATTCCAAGCTTTATGCGGATACTGCACTTCCGATGGGGTCGCATTCAGTTCAGTTTATCAGCTCTAAACCAGGTACCAAAGGCATGTTGGTTTCGGCTCTTACACTTTTGCTCACCAAAAAATGGGAGAACGGGGAGACATATAGCCAGGCGTTGCAGGCAATGACGCGACCAGTTAGCCTGCGTTATATGTTGCTCTGAGAGAACGAGAAGCTACGCATTGAAGGCGATAGCTTTGATGTACGAGCGCCACCGAATGCTTGATTGAGCAATATCTGCCAGTGTTAGTAACCACTGATAATGATAACCACGTTCCTCATTAGTGGTTCCACACGCTTGAAGAAGATTTTGTCCTAACTCGACAGCTTTTCCTATCCATCTCATAAGCCAGCAATTGTTCAAACTTGTCTTCACGCCCATATGCAAACGAAGTTGGTGTTAACTGGAGACTCAACTGATATAGCCAATCCCTCGTTTCTGATATCCGAGACACACGACCTTCTGATTTATCGCTCTTTTTAGTAGTGATGGTGTTGCTTTACCGGTCTGTCATTTTGACGAAAATGAATGGATTAAATATGCTATTGGAATGAATGACCGTCACTGCTCAAGCATTCCAGGTGGCTAATACCTGTAACTCATCTTTCACTAACGCTCCTCGTTGTGACTGCGGATGCATGAATGCGAGGATATGAGGAAAGCTAGAAGTGACTTTTCAAAGAAATACAAGTGACAGTATCTATAGACAGGCTTATTCTTTCAACAGGAATGAGTTGTGCTTTCCTAATTTGAACATATTCGTCATAAGAAAAGTCTGCCAGCTAGAGTTTCATGTTCTTTTTTGCTTCAAAAATCCCCGTCGTTTTTTGGAAGCGCTGTCCAATCTGGGAGTGCAATCTCTTCGGATTAGGTGGTGATGATGAGCTCAGTCGACCCACTAAATGCAACCACCTGTGCGTATGTATTTTCGTACGCGGCACAGTGCTTTTATCCACTGGGATTGGCTTGAGCATCCCTCGGCAAAGAAGACAAAGTTGTGAACAAAAGTGAAGAGTTCTCTGGCATTTCAGTTTACATCTTGTTCACAATCTATCTCATCTCACCAACTCGTTCCTCATCTAATCTTTGGGTTACGGTAAAGAATGTTATCTTTCTCATCACATGGCTTTCACATAAGTCAGTTTGTTACTGAGGCTGGACTTTTGACTGTGTCTTGACCTAATTTCGGACCCTAAACCCATCTGAGCCAGACTGATCGGAAGCATATCGTGTGCTGAATTCTACTGGAGCAGTTTATTGAGCTGACTTTAGTGTCAACTGCATGGACGACTCGAGTGAATGTTTTGTCAGCTGAACTCGAGCCATTGGGTGGCCGACTATTTGTCATCACTTGGTCGACACTTGATTGCGTTGGTAAGCGCCACTCTCACCCGAAGTTCTTGTAAGTGTGCATGTGTGTGACCTCTCATGTGAGTGCGTGATCAAGCCGCTGGTTCAATTGAGGTGGGCATACATTTGGAGGTGAACGCAGGTGTGATAGATAAACTAGTGCAATTGGGCTTAAGAATTTAATGGGTATCGGTTGTATCTTGGTTGTACGTGGGCTGGGATACTGTCGGGGCGCCTTTGGCTCAAGAGCCTAACCGCAAGACAGCGGTGTTTGGCGGGAAATGCAAATGCATTACCATTTCTACGGAACAAGTCGCCACGTGTTCCAACTTTCAACCTGGAGGACCAGGGGACTGTGTTCGTCAGACCTCTAACCATTGACCAACCTGATATGAGAGACTGTGAGTATCGTGGGGACACCCCCCAGTATAGCTCAATGGGTCGCTGAGGTGCGCAAGCCGTCACACCACGGTAAGGTCCAGTCTGTTCGTGACGGATGGGTATCGGACTACATTTGGGCGCAACTGACTGATTATCGGCCAGGTAAACGAAACGCTGCATGTCGTGACTTCGAAATGCCACTCCACTCGGATCGTCTTCACGTAAGCTCTACTCATTCCAGCCCCACCTCTACACTTACCACAATCCATTTAACCGCAATCGTTTGGTGAGCTGAGTCAACGACCTCGGTTGCGGTCAAGTTTGTGCAAGACAACAGTTATTTGCATCGCTAACTTGGCTGTCATGGCTGATTGGTGTAATTGTCATCAGCGTGCAAAAAGCAGTGAGGACGAGAATACAACTTTTACTTTGGGCTTCACTGTATCTCGTAAACAGCGATCACAAAATCGAAATAGATTATTGAAATTCTTGTACAGCGATAAGTGTTTTAAAGACACTGCTTACACAACAGAACGTTTTCTTCCGTTCCCAATCATTTTACTATTGGATTTCTTTTATCGCGAGTATTCCCCAAGAAATAACGTTGGACCAAACATCAACGTGTTAAAGCAGTCCTGTGGGTCATTTTACTCATCCAGGTTGTCCAAACACGATCAATGTCATCTGCAATAGTTTTCACTCAGTGACGAACACTGAATGAGATGGACACTCATGTCTAAGCCAGATTCACGGGGTCTAACCAGCTAGCTACCGATCGACAGCGAGCTTTGCTCGGGACTGAGCTGCGCAGTTTGAAAGACCTCTTTGTAGCGATATCATAATCAACATGGAACTCGTTTCGTTTCACTGAGCTCCGTTCAGCAGCATAATCTACACGGATTGGCGTACCAAAGGTGGTGCAGCAATAACGATGAGTGATATTTTAGTGCAAATTGCAGTGTCATGATAGCAGGCGCGAAGTAACCCCTGAAGTACTGCACGTTGTATTCCCGTGCGATTCCGTCAGTTTGTTTATTCATGCGTCCCGCTTTCTTGTGCTGATCGACTCGATCACTCCGACCACGCTGAAAACAAACTACATTTGAACCCAGACTGCACCAGTTAACAGTCATTCCAAAAACATGACTATACAAAGTTCTCTTCCTTGATTGTTAGTAACGTCATTTGAAAAACTTAACGGATGGGAAGTTAGGATTTAGGTAGTCGATGAAGGAAGTGCCATGACAATATGTAGGTTACTTTCGACAAAGGTTGCGTGTGTACTTGACACCACTTTGTTTACAAATAAGTAATTGAATTTGAACTTGGGATTAATTGGCTTCCAGAACAACTTCAGAAAGCGCGGTTTTCCAAAATTCCGGAGAGATTTTACCGTGCTGTCTGGTAACGTAGGTGCCAATA
This sequence comes from Opisthorchis felineus, assembly GCA_004794785.1. Lineage (NCBI taxonomy): Eukaryota > Metazoa > Platyhelminthes > Trematoda > Opisthorchiida > Opisthorchiidae > Opisthorchis > Opisthorchis felineus. The sequence continues at coordinate 207,667 of SJOL01006482.1, forward strand.
CATTAGTTTTCTGGATGGTTTTCCAAATTTATCCTTTTTCTTCGTTCTCGTTTGTGTGACCATCTCACATCTACATAGTGTGCCGATCAGAAACATGCAAAGTCTTAGCTTATTTTGCATCATCTTCACCTTTTTTCGTCTCTTCGATGGTTGAGGTTCTTATTCTTTCTGATGCTGAATGGGGACTTATCGGCCAATTTACCATGAGCTGTCGTAACGAAACAACCCTTTCAATAGCACCAGACCAGCACATATTGATGAACCCCTAACCAACACTTCTTACTTCGGCCATGTCGCTTCGAACTTGTACTCCCACCTTCAATCCTAAGCAATTTTCTCAACGTGTATTCGAAAGAGAACGACTTTGTTTGGTTCACTAGTCCTGGGGCAGCGGTGCAATTTCGGGGAAATATTCGGTGCTGATAAAAATACAAAGGAGTTCCAAATCCACCTGACCCAGTCAATCATCAGACAATTCTGAGCCTCTAGCCTCATTTTCGTTGGAATGTGAGAGGGGCCACTTCTGTGTTCCAGGGAAGGCGTAGGTAAAAAAAGGTAACAAATGTATTCAGTCAGCCTGTTCAGTATGCATTCTGAGCCAACAGAACTCATGTTTGTAACCCTGAATCAAAATGAATTTATCGTAGGTAGCCGACCTTCTGTTATTACTCACCACACTGTGGTTCTACTTTGTGAGACAGTAACTCCTTGTGCACCTGAGTCTCTTTAGCATTTGCAACGATGAGTGAGACGAACGCCATGAGTCGACAATACTCAAACCACCTACTAACGGTGCGGTATAAAATATGATAGGTCAGCTACTTGGTCTATGTGTTACCCGAGCAAATTTCCGAAAAATAAACTTGTTTCGATCTCGTCGAATGCAAGTTGTGTTTGTTGGAGACTTCTGACGACAGCACCAGTCACTAAACTATATTCGACTATCCCCAAATCGGCTGTTCGGGATAACTAGAATCACTCATGACGTATACTCTGTTGATAATTTAATGATAGCTTTCTTTGACAGCAAAAAGGTACTTTCGTTCATCTCTTGGCATGTTTGTCGAAACTCTTTCGTCATGGTACCAAGTTGGTCCCTTAAGCCAGACATTTTTTGTAGACTAGTTCCCGATTCGCGTCATTTAGACCTTAGAAAATACATTTTCTAAACTACAGATTCATCTTCCCGAAAATTCCATCAAAATTTGCCTTCTTGAGACAACAACTTGGGTCTCATGGGGTCAGAAATATTGGCTAGGTTATCCAAAAAAAACTACAGCCACATTCTGCACCGCATTGGTTAAGGAAATTCGCAAACTTTAGCGGAGCTTGTCCTACAACTGTTCAGCTTCTGGGGCTCCAATAGCTTGTACCTTCTCTTGTTTGTTGTCTATTTCGGTCATCATTGTTTTCAATCAGGTTATACAGCACTAAGGGGGACTATCTAATCCCAATAGCAGTTACCCAGGATTTCTGGCGCCTACCGAGTTCCACTTCCTATCACCTTTTGTTGGACCGACATCAAAGTCTTACAGACTTGAACTTTATTCAGCCACGGAGTTGCCAAATTTCCAGGTTTATTTCACGACTTCCATCAAAGACTGTACATCCTTTCATGCACAGTTAATCACTAATCATTCTTTTCTCATTTTTGTCAAATTTTTAGATAATTTCGTCAGCTTGCTAGACCCTCCTGATTCGCTTTTTCGGATCACACTGATCTGCACACTTCTAGAGACGTCAGGCGGATTCTTTGATCTAGGAAAAAAACGACGGAAGCTGAATATCTTTCTAATCTATTTTCAAGTAAGTTTTCTCGTTTGTCGGGTCACTGCTAATTTGTGGCAACTTTTATGGTCAGTGCGACCAGGATACCCTGGACAAGTGCGTCAATAAAACGTGGTCACTCATTTTCGTCAGCAGTCATATCTACTGTTTTGCAGAGCAAGTTAGTAAGTCGGCACACTACGTGCAGTCCTTCTTCTGGATTACCACAGCTGCTGTCCGAGGTGGTAACCTACTCTCCCAGAGTGCTGAACGGTTTGGAAAGCTCGATTATTCCGTAATCTCAGCAAATTCTCCCTGGTTAGACCGGCCGAGCCACTGGCCGAGTCTGAGCCCGGCTGAAAGCCGTGGGAACGAGGCTGTTGCTTGTTCTCATCGTTAGCCTGGACAAATACGGCCACCCCTACGAACATTGGTGGGACACATAAGACAAGCAGGCTATCTCAGACAATGGGTTTGGGCAAACAAACGGTCACTTCACTAAGATCTTTCCATGGGTGCTATTCTTAATCTTTACTAAACAGTCCTCATTCTCCGCTTCGAGAATCCCGGAGCTACTTTCTAGCCTAGAAAATTGCGGACCATTTAGTGCAAATTGACTGTGCACAGGAAACTTCCCCTTTGGTTTTATGTGGAAATGTTCTGGCCATAGGGTTCACAAACAACAAATGTAAAAACGAATTCGTCGTTAGACGAATGCGAGAAGTTCGTGATTGGGAAAAGGTGAGCTTAACATAAGAGAATTAAGAATCACTTTTAGGGAATGCATCTTTGTTATGCTTAACCAGTTATTGGTGTTGGTACTATTCTGCTGAATTCAACTGCTTACCGTTTCAGCGATATTACTGGTTCAAACGCTCACAACCAATATGGGTGCAGTTGGAAGATTTGAAGACCAAAACTATGCCTGAGAAGGATCATGTGTCAGCCGAAAAAGGTGTAAGTGAAGACGACCAAAATGAACTTGATGCGCAGAACACGCCAGAATCGGATCAGAAACAGGACTCGTCGGTTCATCCGTTGGAAATGCAGTCGCCGCCAATGAATCCCATTACAGAGGGTCCACTAGATGGTTTAGCGTTCACTCCGTTCCCCTTTCCAGCCGCAGTGGAACAGTTCTACGCAGAGACTCTCGCTCAGCTCCGATTCACCTCAGGTCGCGCGAAGAATCTTGCGCAAGCTGAACGCTTAGTCAAGCGTTTGGAAGCTCGCTATTTACCTCGCCTGGTACGGCTCAAAGCAACCTATGGATTGATGGGTGAAACATCAGAAACATCAGACGGTCAAATTGTGAATGGTCAATCCGAACAAAACGGCGCAGTTCCCCATTCTGCCAGACCCACCGGACCAGGTCACATGGACACGATAGCAGAAGAAGCTGAGCCTGGGGAAGGTAACTGCATGGCTACTTTTACCATATTCGGATAGATTTCCGACAGGCCTAGCTTAAAAGTGAATGCATCCAGTGCGTCACGTTGCTAGTCTGCTATAATTATCCAACTGTCCAGTCGTTTACTCATTGACTAGCATGGTTACTATTTGGTATTTCTGTATGTATTTTTTTGTGTACGTTCTTCCATACCCCAACTGACTCCGAACGTCGTTTGATAGACACAGATCAGACAGTTTCCTGGCCGTACACTTTCTTACAGATATCCCGCTGGATGAGGATGACTATGCTATGGACGAGGATGAAGACGATGAGGATGATGATGACGAAGAAGATGAGGAACGGGGAACTCGGTCTGCACATGCAGATCGTGCGGACCTTGATGGGAACAGGCGACATAGTCGAACGAAGGTAGACAGTATGTGTGCAGATACACCGGTGCAAGCCGAAGAACAAGAGGTTGGTTTTACTGCAATAAATGGGTTGATCGCCCTGTTCTTTTGTTTCATCGTTCGGATGTTTGACCGAGTTCTTTTCAATAAATCGCGTTTTCGTGCCGCATTTCGGGAAGCCATTCCGATTCTGAACTGTTGTGGAAATGTTCGAAGGTGCAGTGGCCAATTGATATCAATTCGTCTACGTTCACCACTGAACTTCATATCCATGCGATTAGCCAAGACTGCACCTTTTTCTCACTGAACCTGCTTGCCCCAGTCAGCGTGCTACGTGAACTCGGCTGATCAATTCCATGGCTTTATGCATAGCGGTTCATTTCAGTAGACGACCATTGTAGGGATAAACATGTGTCAATCACAGAAGCTCCACTCTGAAGTTTTCAGTCGAACAAGATATGCTTTGAGCCCAATGAGACGCATACATACATACTGACAGCTAACTATCTCTGACATTGCCCACACCGAACAAAATTCACATCCGAAGCCTAAAAGTCTTCATCTCGAAGGAATATCCCTAGGAGCTTATCGATGGGAATGTTTCTTCATGGGAGAGTGACCAACAGGAACCGTGTCGTATGTTGTATGCATTTGTATATGGATGCTGTGTGACAGCTCACATGGAGTAGTGAAGAACTTTCCATTTTGTCCGAGATTTAATCCCATCGCATATATTCGATTTGTACACACCGGTGCAACAGGGCTGCCAGCGGTTCTCATCTAAGTCACCAGAGGCTTGTGTTTATTGTCAATGTAAAGTCGAATATGATAATGATTATCCTTGGGACTTTGGGAAATGTCCTACGCTCCAGCTGTATTACCCCCTCAGTAATTCGGTTTTCAACCGTTCCGACGACTGGTTATGCGTGTTTCCAAGGCTAAGTTAAACAAGGTCGAAAAGCGTTTACTAATGTGGCAGTGTGGTGTATCGTCTGTGCTCGTAACACTCTGAAGCGATAGTCTAGGCCATTGATATTTCTGTTATGGGCAGTGAATTAGCCATCTGGGTATTTAGAATTGCCCCTTTGTTTCTACACTGTTTGTTCCATGGAGGGGTAAGGTGTAATTGAGAAAACTCTGTGTGGAGAAATTCTTCATATCGAGGTTTCCTAGCAAGGAATTTCCTCGATGGGCTCTGACGTAATAACAAAGGAAAGGGCTGATGTTCTCCCGCAGTTGGGACAGGACCTCAATCGCAATGTTTGCCTACAAAATCTAACAGTTTCTACTCTATGTGGGTGGCTGAGCTACCCGCAGTTATACGGGCTCCAAGGGGAAGTTGATTCAAATTTACAGCACACATTTCGCCTCGAATTGTAGCGTGCCAGTTGTGAGTTCAGTTGATGTATTGCGTGGTCAGATTATTTGGCCGTTAGTATTCCACGCGAAAGTGATTTACAGCACTGCATGAATACAGTTCCCTTGAATACGCGATACATTTACTTGTTGTCTGTTTTACTACTATGTGGAATTAATATTGCAATCTTCAGATAGGGCTAGGTAGATGTCAGCTACTTGGATTATTATTCTTTTAAGTGGAAGCTACGTCCGGTCACAGGAGTCAGTCCAGCATTTTTTAGCTATAAACCTATAGTTCTAGCCGATACATCTGTGACAGGTTGCTTGGGGAAGATAACCGCACACTGAAGGCGGTAGCTCGGACACAAATGCGTCACTAACGGTCATTGGATCGTCTTCCCAATCATGAAGACGGCAGTTTCCAGTTCGACTGCCCAAGACTAGAAGATGGACTGACAACCCTCCCCGAGCATGACTGGGCAAAATGTGGTCTAAAGGAGCCGATCCTCTGGTTCAGACAATGTAACCTACGAAATGTGGCTACTTCGACTGCCATGAAACAGTTATACCTTCTATCGGACGTACCCCATCATTACTCTCCGTATGTTCCAACCATACTTCAAAGACACTGACTGTCGATTGCCTAGAAATTTACATTCGGCGCCTAATTACCCTGTTTCTGATCCACGAGACAGGATGCATCGCCTTACAGCTTTAATCCAACTAATTCGCAGACTGTTGTTATTCCCCCCATTTATTGTAAGCCATAAGCACGGTACTTCCTCTTTAATTATTATTTTCGATCATTTGCCATATTCTCAGCACAACGTATTCCTGTGTAACAGGATACTCGCTCAATCGTAGTGTCGAAGTACCTTTTAGCTTTTCTTCTTAAAGTGAAATGACTTCTTTCGTAGCTGCTGTCATTATAGGGCTCTGATCCGCATTATGGGGCCGAGTAGGATGGAGCTCAGTGCAGCCTCATTTACAGCTGGACCATCACTCCGTTCACTCAGTTTGAGCATTTAACTTAAAATATCGTTGAGGTTATATTGGTTTCTGTTCCAGGTTGAACAATGTCCATCTCATTATTCGATCCGCTGATTTACCACGCAGACACTGAGGTTGCGGAGACTCCGGTCTTCCTCCACCCTAATACTATAACGGTGAACGCACAGTTGGTTTGATTTTTGGTTAGGTTGTTTGTCATGGAGAATTGTTCGCTTCAAAGAACACAAAATTTGAACATTCTCTGCTGCGTAACAGCTGTTTCCATTTGATAGTAATATTTCTACTGTAATTTCCGATACCCGACGTATTAAGAATATCTCCGCTAGCCGGCCGCTCCTAAGCTCGTTCGGCATTAAGTCAGGCATCAAAATTCTCTATTTTGAAGGTAGATTTGAAGTGAGGCTGTAGAAACTATATGAACGAGCGCATAGTTTATTGTGGTAGCTATTGTCAAACTTGGTGCCTTCTTCAAGATGATACTTCTCATAACACGTGTAATCAGAGTGCATCCTAACAAGTATTTCAAGCTAAGAAGTGGAACTGGTGGGATCTTTATGCAAACATTCGTTTCACAGGTTGACGTTATCAACGTACTCCGTTTTTTTACCTAAGTGTCGGGTCAGCTAACCACTTATACTCCATATCTATAGTGATTATCTTGTGTAATGCTTTTGTTCAGGCTTTTCTAGGTACAATTTTGTCTTTGGATGCCCGCGTTTTTCTCTTGCAGGCGTCTAAGCAAGCAACCACATCTGACGAGGATCAGCCGGATGCTGTGGAGAGCGAAGAGGAACGACTAATACGTTTAGGCTTGAAACCGCGTTATATAGAGTGTCCTGAAGATGTTGAATTCCGTGAGGCCTTGGATCGCATGATGGCAGAGGCACTGTTACTAACAGGTCCCCCTGGCAGTGCACCTGCAGCTGGTGCGGGAAGTGTTTCCAGTCCGGCGGAGCCAGGGGCTGGTGGAATCCGAATACCCACTGGCTCAGTTTTACCCTCTCCCGACACTATTCAGGTAGTAGCTACGCGCGTTCGATCTTCCACCACTACTTCTGTGAAGCCATCCGCGCAACAGCCGGCACACACGGCGGCGCTGCTGTCTGCCTTCCAACCTAAATCCGATGAGGAGAATTGTCAGCCGCTTCAACCAACTTTGGATTCTACGCATCCTCAAACAACTGAAAATCAACAGGTGGGTTTCGGTTGGCTACGTTTCGCGTTTTTTCTATGCACTTCAGAGTTAGTCCGAATCAGTTCCGAATTCGAGCTGTGCGTAATTATCTGATAGCTTGTATGTGTTTCCTGGCCGCTATGTTTCTAGTTTTATCTTAAGAAGGATCAAGGCAATTAGAAAAGCATTTGATCACTAGATTCTAGATGCGATCGTTTATATACTGTCAGGAATTGGGACCGCGACGCGGTCTATAGACACCCGTTCACTGTGCGCGTTTTCTTGGTGCGTCGGGCGGAAAAGTGGAATAAGCGTTCATGTGCGTTCTTGTAGACCGATCGCTCTCCTTCATGGTTTGATTGAGATTCCTCTGTTTCGACCAGTTATTGTGTATCGTCATTGTTGGGCTTTCTGGATTTCCTCTCACCCATTTGGCGGTTTGCCGTTATTTTGCGTCTCCGGACTTGGCCTCTCTGCTTTCCGAACAGTTGTTACTTCCTAGTCTGTTTGGCCTTCATTCTAAAGCAATCGTCTAATAGCTATTGAGTCCGGTTTATTCTGAGGTTTCGCCGCACTGATGTATTCCTCCCATTATGATGAGTGTCCGTATCGAATGCCGCCTTCATGATACGCATGCACAAAAGTACTTTGCGATAACCGTGTATCACTACCTACGAGAGATAATACCCAATGTATTGTCACTTCTTATTCATCAGGCTTTCATCCAGATGTAATGATTTCTGTGTTAAGTCATATCTGCGATTGGTTCCTTCCCTTTCTACCCAGAAAACGGTTCCGTTCAGTCTCATTACTCGTCGGGGTAATCGACCGCATCTGGTATCACTGGCTGTACCTGAAACCGTTCAATTTGCGGCGCGCTATATGCAAGCAGAAGCTGCTGAACGCGAGGAGAAGGCCCGAATGAAGCAGTTGGTTCTGGAAATGCACGAGGCGCAAAAAGAAGAGGAGATGGAATGGGGTGAGTATGAGAGCCCGCCCCTCTTCGTATTACGTTTACTGGCTGTGTGATATGTTGATGAATGTTGTTGTTGTTGTTGATATGTTGATGAATCCCCGTAAATCCTACAAACGGTTAAATTACGAACAGAGAGTAATTTGAACCTATTAACGGCGGGTCTTTCATTGGTCAGAAAGATTTTATTTTTGAAAGCCTCACAATTGAGATAGAACGTTTTAACCTCTATGGTCTGAGACTGTCTGGAAGTGCGAACGAAGCGAATTTTCTTGTTAACCTATCTGACTTACTTTAAAGTCTGTTGGTGTTGTTTCTTCTTGAGCTTTGTGAAACGGTCCCAAGACGTGATCCACAACAAGCTTACCTTACATGCGAGATGGCTCAGTGGTTAGAGCGCGAATTTACTGACCGGAAGGTCCGTGGTTCGAACCCGACCTTTGCCTTTCGGTTTCCCCTGTCTAGGCTTGGGCAACCTGGCAGTATCCCAGCCCTCGTGCTTTCTTTGGGTGGCATGGCAGCTAGGCACCGAAAGGGTGTAACAGCTGAACGATTATTATTACCTTACATGCAACTTAATTCTGCTACCATCTTCAGAGCCTAAAGTATTCCGCGTCTTGATGACGAACTGAGAAACCCACAAGCTGCTCATGTCCATAGTCTAATTTTCCTGTGTTTTTTTTCTACACTAGGCCATCTGGGCAGTCAAGATGCGGTGTTGGCACACCAATTTCCTGTGAACGTGAATCGTGATAGATGGGTGAGGTACAATCATCCCAAGGGTGCTCCCGATGCAGATGCTGTTTTCGGCACGTCGAGGTAAGCTAATTGTTCTCATAGGCATCTTCGTCTTATTCACTACTCTCAAGGCGCTAGATTTCCTGTGTAAATTACTCATTCCATGTAAGAAGTGGCCTCTGCAATTACTTACGTCAAATCAAAAATACCCCTCTGTAGATTATCTGTAATTGTGTATTATTCACTTTCTCGAGACCACGAAGCTAACTGTTCTCTGTTCCGTTTTCTAAAGCCAACGTCGTTAAGCTTTCACCTCACGATCAACTTGGCTTGAAATCCACAAGAACCTGATATTGGAACCGACCGGACCAAAGCTCTGATCTTTGTGTGCCGTTTCCTTCGTGTCAAGGTCTTCAACGGGTGATAAGAGTTCCAGTGGGATGCAGGTTTGCTACTTGTTGAGCAGTACGTGACTCTACGATCGACTGATTCTCACGAGTCCTTGGCACCCATTTGTAGCACTTATGTCCCTTCGTGTTTCATACCATGATTGTTTTCCCTATTATTTGGCTTAGCCACCTTCACTTGCGTACAACACTTGCCAGGCTACGACCCCGCAGATGCTAGCCACATTCAGATTGGAGTTCACTGCAATATTGGAACAACCGGTTGAACCACATATGGGAACCCTGTCAGCTCTATGCATTTTTACACTTGTTTTTCTTCGTTGTTGAGTGTCTTTCTAGACCGGATTATCCGCTGTCACTGTTTGATAATTACGCCATCTTTTTTACGCTCAAATTTCTTGTGTTAATTTGCGTTATTATTCTTAACAGTGTAAAGCGTCAAGGTAGAAGAAAGAGTGGGTACTCTCGACCGTAATGGGTTATACCATGAACAGTTGCAGATGTCTACCATCAAACTTCATACTGTTACCTCCGATCCTAACTTAAGTATGGATGGATGCGCCCTACCGTGGAATACCTGGTAAGTGTATTAGGCAGTGCCGAGTCCAGCACATAGTACGAGAACAATACTCATTACGTGTCTATTTGTAGAAATTGGAATATGACCTTCTCGTCTAAAACCGTTGGGCGAATCGCCTATCAACGGTAAGAATAAGTAGTAGTCCATTAAAGAGGAATGAGTTTCATCTACAAAAAATTAATGAACTTTACGTAGCAACACCCCCGTGCAACGAATTTTCATTGTATCCAGTACCAAGAAAATTTCGGAAGGCTGGTTAGGTATAACAATTTTCCCGAAAAAAAGTCATTCTACACACATGCAGCCTCTCCGGATACTTTTCTTGAAGACTGCACTTGGACCGGTAACTATTCCTATGCCTTGTGAGCCAACATCTGGCCATGTACTTTATTTTTCTTTTCTTCTCAAGGCCCACCCAGGCCTTTCAGTCAGTCCATGAGGTTTGTCAAAGTGCGTCCTGAACACGCCTTAGTCGACTGTTTCAACTGAGTGTAGCGGCACCATGGACTGTGACGCCCGTATTGTTTGTTTTGCCGAATAACGGTGCAAATTGGGCTCAGTTGTGCATAAGTGCTACTGCTAGCCCAATTAACATCGAGTGATCCTGCACTCGACTGTAATGCGAAGCCGTCTAACAGAGTAACGGTCGTATGCGGTGTCAAAGCGGCTACAAGGAAAACAGGTCAAAAGCTTACGGGACCCAGAAAAAACATTTTACGAAAGATTTCTCTCTAAAGATAGCAAGACGCATCTTGATAATGGTCGCGCAAGTTTCAGCAAACGGGTGGTCGTGAAAGACCTGGGAGATGAGGACCTCGTAAAACTGAACTTTGAAATGATACATTCAAGTAGAGCACTCGAGATCAACAGCTCACAAAACGCTGGCCATTACTCCCGTATGACTGAATGAAGTCTGTATCACGAATCGAAGCGTCAGTGAGTGGCCATGTGGCGAAAGCCCCAATAAGGAACAATCCTCATTTAAGGTTATCTTTGGATTCCTCATGGACTTATTTTTAGAATTCCCGTAAGAGTTAACGACGCTCCTTCCAGCTGAACAAGGGATAACAACGTAGTCCCAGGAGACCGAAAAACCCCATGGACACCGCGTTGCTAGAGGGCGAATTTCTTCCTTCACCGTTATTTATTCCGTTCCATAAACCTGTAAATGGGTGAACTCCTTGTTCAGAGTATGAAAAACATGTTCCAGACCGACTCACGTTGTCTGGGGTCAGTGTTGTCGGATAGGCACATTTGGGTTTAATTACGTGACCGAGCTCAGTTGAACTGGAATGCCTATTTTTGCTTGCAAGTTTGTGTATACGTACCAGAACTAGCGCGCTAGATTTCGTCTGTGAGGCTTCTTACAAATGGAGATACCTGTATGGTAGTCGATATCCAGACCACATGCTAACCTGTGTTTTGAAGGCCTGTTAATTAGGATGGTGCAACGTGATAAAGTCACCTAACGCGTGGCAATCCTTTGAAGTAGAGGAAAACGATTGTACTGATCGGTCTGTCATTCAAAAACACAAGGATTCCAAATAACGTCTCTTAGACATAGGTTTGTCCTCTCCTCAGATGACAAACTATTCAAATAAAAAACATTGTTTGTCAGTATGACGTGCATTGATGACTGTTGGGTTCACACAGTACTGATTTAGCATCTTGCCTCCAAGTGAGCCTTAATGGGAAAATGCAGGTAAGCGGCACGATGAGAAAGGACATAGTAACCTCATTTGGAAATGTCGGTTGAATTGTAAGCCAAAGCAGATTTGGTGCGGCCCAAAACCCATGAGTGATGTTTATGCTGTGAGGTTTATGGTGGACATTCCGTTAAAAGGTTAATTGAGGTTCAAAGCTCCGTACAACTGAACTCCATGTGCATACCAGTGGTTGGTGGTCTGTGTGCATTATATGGTGGCTGGCGTAATGTGCAATTTCCTGAGAGGAACCGGATGTTCACTTCCCAGTGGTGGTGCCCCTGGTTTACATTACTGTGGCGAACTGGTTGCCAGCGTTCATTTATGTAGAGCCGTTTGAATGCCACTCTAATATCACTAGTTCTTTGTATTCCATTTGGGTAGCGACGTGTGAGCCGTAGAAGCGAAATTAGGTTTCGAGTGAGCTGGTTTGTGTTGAGATCCATCAAACAATGCCCGGATATTTCCCATCCTACACCAGATTACCATCGGTGTGTATAGCCCAACTTGGATCGGTTTTGCATCAGCAGGGAATGGTCGAGTCGTTTCGAACTCCTCATTAAAGTGAGGAAGCGATGATGTCAACTAGGTGTTAGGGTATAGATTTGCCTTACTGCTGCAAAACTTCGCTCTGCAGTTTCCTCAAAGGCTACCGATCGGTGTTGGTCCTCAAACTTGGAACCGAACGCAATAAGGGGTAGGGCGAGAATCATGCAGTGTTCCCATACTTACACCATAAACTGAGAATTTCCTGGACTGCGGAGGATGCGGATCGATCCAGTGTGTAGAATAGTGTTACTCGGTTGCAGAAAACGGCCTCACGGATCACTAAAGTGGTTCCTGTCTTGAAGATAATACTCATTGAGACGGTCACATTAAACCATATACTCCGAGAATGAGGCGATTTTAGCAACCTTAAAGAGGACGGCGTATTCTACTGTTCGAATGCCTGAACATTCGAAACGGACTTTAAATTTGTGGTAATGTACACACTCGGCCATGCACTATAAGCATTCTGGGTTTTGAGCAGTGGTCAGATTGTTCCAAAAAGTACCCGGAGAACCAATCGCATCGTTCAAAGTGTGAGAACATTCGCCTGTTTTGAACGAGACGATCGAGGTCCATGCTAGTGGAGCAGTAGTAGCACGCTCACATCTTTTGACATGTCCCGGTATGGCCAAGAACATGCACTAGTGACGAGGTACAAATACAGCGGAGCTCGAATTCAATGCTTCAAATTAGTTTCATCATCATCGGCTGCATATAGGTGCTCAGCACTGATGTTCCGCTGCCGTATAACCTCAAGCTATTTGAAAGACTTGTGAAGAAAAGAATAAAAGTGGGAGGGGATGAGATTAGTGTTAGCCTACCACAGTAATTCCGACGTGCCTACACCACATACGTTCAGACAACCTGGATAGAAACCGAAAACAGCAACAACGCCACTGAGATTGATTCGCAGGCATCTTGCAGCGTCTCCAACCAACATAGGGGAAATTACGTGGACCCCGTCCTGGAAGACGAGTCACACTGACAGCACCCAGACTTTCTGTAATCCCTTTTATACCCCTCTGCCAGGTCAAAGATTAGTAACTTCTCTGCTTGTACTACTCTGAATTGGACAAGTAAAACACCACCTTTCTCGGCAAACGATGATTCGGCATGACATGACCTAACCACTGCAGCTTTTCGTGCTGGGCTTATTATTCGACTAAATTTTGTCACACAATCGAAGATTCGTTTTCTAATTATCTCGTTGCGGACTCGCCGGCATCAGCCTACACGAGCTGTGGTGCTGATACAACGGTTGTCGAGGGCCTGAAGGCATCTCAGCTGGGCTGCATACACAGACCACGCCTTACATCCATACAACAAAACAGTCAGCATGGTAGCCTGATGCACACGTCCACTGAAGCTCAGGGATATGCGGCTTTGCCGCAACATGTCTCCCAAATTAGCAAACGCAAATTGAGTCTTGGAGATTCGTGTAGTAGCCTCAGCTGTCACAGTACAATCAACAATTGTACAACTTCCAAGATAGGTAAAACGCTCCACAACTGCGAGTGACTCTCGTTGGATTGTAAGTAGCGCGTACAGTAACGGCATATCCAGGAGAATGACCGTACACATTGTGGTTGAAAGGCTCATGCCAAAGGACGGGATGACTTCGATTAGCTCATCAAAAAAAACTTCTCCGAAGAACGTGCTTGACGGACACCACTTTGTGTGCAGAAGCTTTTGGAGAGCTTCCCGCGCTGGGAAATCCAAGAATACAAAGAGCGTATTAGATTGACATTCCTTGCTGAGTAAGCGTGTTAAGAGCATACCTGTCAACTGGGTCCAATGTGCCTTGGAAATCTAAAAAATACCAAAATCGTGGGTCATTTATATGCATAGCGTTGTTCTGGTACCTAACGAAATATGACAATTTGGTCAACTGGGCACTAAGTTTCTTGCCCAGGCGACGGACGACAAGTGATGCCAAGAGTCTCATTAAGACTGGAATCAAGCTGATCCCTCTGTGATTGCCGCAGTTATAACGTGCTCCGTTTCTGAAAACTGGCACTTTCACCGATTCGCCGCAGCTGTCTGGGACAGTCTCCTTTTCCTAAATAGAGGTAACCAGATCAGACAAGCGGTGACTGAGGTCTGCACCACCATCTTTGAAAAGTGCGGGCGGGAGGTCATCCGGACCAGGAGTTCGGTGCCGCTTGGGAGAACACATACATTCGTTAACCTCCGATGGAGTAATGGGCCCCAAGTTCACCAATCACGGTTTTACTTCAGTTCCAGGATCCAACTGAGTGTCAGCAGGTGACCTCGAGAAATTTTGTTCAAATTGGTCGACTTAGCGGTTGAGGCATCCTCCTTTACTGAAGAAGGTTGCACCAAGTTGGTCCTTGATTTTTTGTTGCTTATCCGTGGTTTTCGGGGACCGAGTCCACGGATCAGCCAGGATAATATTCAGGCATTCCCGGCTTTCTGGGCCTCCTCCATTTTCTTAGCCTTTTGTCTACCAGGCCATACGGTCGGCGCGCACGTTAAGTTTCACCTGACATCTGATAATTCGTCTAACAATTATTTTCGAGACATGTGGGGAAATTTCTCCGAGACTCAAGTAGTGCTAATGTTTTGTTTGATAGCCAGCGTTTGTCTAGTAGCACGGTGCCAAAGCCGGAACTCCCGGTACTGTACAAAGATGTGGCGGTCTCGATCCAGAGCGAATTCATATCCGACGGTTGAGCAGTTGAACTAGAGTCAAGAAGACGGTTCTGATAACTTAGTCTAACTTCGGGATCTTCCAGCGAAGTATCAGGGCTACAGTCGGTTGTGGTGTAAGCAGACACGACAAACAGTGAGCGACCAACTTTCACCTTTGAGGTTACTCCATGGACATCGCCAGGCGAACCGCACAGAGGCGACTATCCATTCAAGCAAGGATCCTGCAGCAGCAGCCTCTGGATTGCCAGAGTTGCGCAGCCGGAAACTAGTGAAAAGCGATGGGGAAGTCAGCTCAGTGACGGTGCATGGATCTTAAATTCTTTTTTTCTGGTACACAAGACACCATTGTTAATTGTCCAGTGTGAGAGTAAAAGCAATCTGTCCTTCCGCTTCTTTTAAAATGAGAACATTAGAAGCAGCTGGACAGATCAGCCATCGAGGCCTGAAGATACCAGGTGTCGCCGCCAGCTGAACGACAGATGTTGTGGCGGAGACCAATGTCAAACGAACGGGGTCGTCAGTTCTAACGGAGTATTATTAATGGGTTGAGGGAGAAAAAGTATGTGAAAGAGAAAGGTAGGCATCAGCAGTAGTATGTTTTCGCTTACCCGCCCTGTTGTACATACCAAGTAAGGTGACCCGATTGATGACACAATACGATGGCCGATATGGCATGAGACTAGTTGTAAATGTGTAACTCATGGTTGCCTGGGATACTGCCAGGCCACCCAAATCGAGAGAGGACGATTAGGGTCCTCAACGGAACCTTTTAGCTCAAAAGCTCACCCGCAAGGTAGCGGTGTTTGGCAGAAAATGCCAGCACATCCCTTTTTTTAAAGAACACGTCCCCAGACATGTTCCAACCCTCAAACTAGAGGAGACTGTGTTAGACAGACCTCTAATCACTGAACAACCTAGTATGGGACTGCGAGTGTCACACGCGGACGCCCCAGTACAGGTAAACAAATCGCCACAAAACGGTAGGGTCCATTCTCTTCGTGATGAACTTTACCTGAGAACGGATTGATTGCACGAAGATAGGATGAAGACTATCCAAATGAGTGTTGCGGGTACCAACTGCAAACCCTGAAACTATTCGCAAGTCACCAATCTATCCATCATTCACCCGTTCAGATTGTCATCCAGGGCTCTTATGGCAGGGCCTTTTGTATTCCACAAAATAGTCACTCACAGGGTTATAATTATGAACTCGGTTAACCTTATTTAGGAATTACGTGAAATAAGTAAGGTTAATAAGCGGCAACTACTAACTCGGTGGACCTCATTTCCTCGTGTTATGTGGAAAAACATGGTCCTGTACTTGGAAAATAACGAAGATGTAGACATCTACTACACTTCTCATCTGCGGTGGACCATCTTCTTGAAAATGTAAAGGAATCAGCGCTTATTTCCTAGGGACATCGTTTGCCTGGATATTGTTAGAAGTTAGAAATATTGTATCGTGATTGTAGTGCTGATTATTTACGAGGAGTGAAAAACTACGTGCCGAAACAGCTTTGCTTCCATAACGAGTTTCACTTCAGCGAAAATCCACACATGTACTTACACACTGCTGGTAGTGTGAGATTTAGAAATTTTTTAATGGAGACTCCGTCGTGTAAATAAAACGAATCTATGCTGAAAGACCAAGAAGCACTGCACAGCTGGTTGAACGTTATTGGGAATCATGGATAGTGTGCATCTTATGAAACTCAGTTTCGAACCCGCGCCCTTCTGGCCAGTAGTTGAATACTTAACCGTTCGGCCACGAGCGGCTGTACAGCAGTGCGATTAATGCTCACCCAAAATGTGCTATTCGGGGACAGCAACAACAGGGGCCATCAGCGAGGCCGGCTCATCCTGCCACAGAAGCCAAACGCTCTTGCGCATCACAAAGGTTCAGCACAGCATTCGTCAGCCCAGTGTAAGAATGGTGTGTGTGGTCTACAGAGCCGGTTCTAGTAAGTGTTTTCGGAAACCAATCTTGACTTGCCAGTATACCAATCCTCATACTCGTAAATGAATATCCAGAGAGTAAGCAGAACCTGACCCGATGCAACGGCCAGAGACCCTGATCCATCCTAACTAGCTAAATTCGAATACTCCGGCTTTCATGCGGGTGCAACTAATAAAACTAGGGTATTTGAACCTGTCATAGTCAGGACTAAAGTTCGGTGATGGTGTTCACATTGCTGGTAAACACAACCAAGTTAAATCATTCCGCTTCAGCACATGGTTGCACAATGCAAGTCCGGCGTGGAAATTGACCTATCCTCAGCCCTCGTTTAAGGGACAAAAATAGGTGATTTCAGGATTTATTGCGGCAGATGAATTCCATGGGGTCCGACAAACCGATATATATATCAGAAAATAGCTCAGGGAGATCGTCACAAGGGGAGCGGACGGATTGACAAGCGAACGTCCTCGGGAAACAGCTCACTGGCGCGCGCATGCATGGCTCGATATGCACATGTGATGGTCGCTTCTGCACATCCAGCAACCTCCCCAATTTCTGAAAGAAAAGATATCAGTTGATGAGATAACATTCGACCGTCATTGCCATTGTCACATTAGTGTTCCGTACCAATGATTCACTTGTGTACAACCGTGATCTATTTGAAAGCCTTATTGTGGAGAAATGCCGTTTTGCTGCCATAGGTGTCTCACACTAGCGGGGCGATCCGAGCCTTGGAGACTTGTGCGTTGACGTCATCTATCGCACTACAGTCGGAGCTCATACGACTTTCAAGATAAGCAAGGCGTTCCACAAACTGGACTAGCTTGCCTTGGATTGCGGGTAGCGCGTTCTGTGACTGTATGTCTCGGAGTACGACCTAACACATCATAAGGGCAAAAACACCTGTGTCTTCTTTCCTTCTTCCTTCTTGTCTTCGAACACGCTACTTACAAACCTAGGAGAAGCACTATATTCGCCGAAAAATAAGCAGTTGGCCTCAGCGCGCACTACAAAAATCGAGTAAATAAATTTCACAGATTAGCCACTAATCAGTGGGAAATTAGACAAGATTTACTCACCGATACCAGGCAGAAACTGCAAGCAACTAGGCGTTACATAAGTCTGTCACATAATCAGAGTGTGGTTCATAGTTTCAACGTCACGGACGACTGATGATTGTGAGGTCAGCTGCTACCAGCTGGTGAATTCTGCATTACGACCAATATCCAAAGTAAAAAAGTTCATTTGTAAAATCAATAGCTCTACATCACATTACTTCATGAACGTGTTGTAACAGGACTCGAACACAGTAAAGAGGCAATATTTTTGGAAGGTTTTAAGTGATCTTGGTCTATGAGTGATTTGTGGATGAGGCGATAATTTACCTACAAACCGAACAAACCCACTTCGCGGTCCGCTGATATACGACTTTAATGAATGACTGGAGCTGTTTCGATCCAATTGCTTGAACCACCTGCATTATGTCCTGACTGACCGCTACTACACACTCGAAAACATTGTCAACTAAATCTATTCAACCAAAGCGAATGTATATGCATGCGTGAAATTTGCAGTGAGATGGTCTCGTATAACGTATGATAACGAAATTAGATGCCACACTGGCGAATATGAGCTACCCCATTGTCCAAGGTGATCCAAACATCAGGAGGTAGGCGGGCATCAGGTAAGTCGACATAAGCTGTTTACGAATAATGATGTACAACATAAGTGGTAGAATCGGCACTTAGACGCAATGTTTCGTCCATCTATAATGATGTGCAGTTGACGGAATTTGAATACAGATGACAGGATGGTTCAATCTTATAGGACATACGCAAAACGGGTACTGTGGAATTACGGAGACGCAAGAAGAGTGGTTATGATGGCTATTGGTAGAGAGAAGTAAAACTTCCGAAACGTGTTCATGATAATTAACATGCTCTGCTTTGCTAGCAAGGCACCTACTCTATGGCTGGAAGGTCTGTGTTCGGAGGTGATCTTTATAGGAAGTCCCATCTAATTTAATGGAGAACTGATAACACGTCCTTATGAGGGGTGATCTTTATGTGCGACCATGCATCACAGGGGATGCCGATGGAGAGAGGAAGTACCATATCAACGCATTTCAAAGGCAGGAGAATGAAGAAGAGCATACCTCGTTTTTCCTTCTGATAGCCCAGAGCGCAAGCGGCCATGTAGATTGCCGCGGCTGCAACCGATACGGGACTACGGCCAGCAACCAAATTTAGATTGAGAGCACGCCTGGCCACGACGTTAGCAACTCGTTGGACAGCGATATTCAAATTCAAGTTGCCACAGAATCGAGACATGAAGTCCTCCACAGTCACGGATTGCACATTCGTCTCCAGAATCTTCAAAATCTTTTTGAATACCTTGCCAATCTCTTTTTTGGATACGCGAGAAACGGCACAAACCTCTAGAACACAAAAAGTCAAGTAGATAGGCTAAAATATAAGCATTCATGTGGTGTTCAGTTGCTTACTATTACAAGTGCACCAAGTATTCCAAAGCATAAACCATAAGTCCGAAGAAATTCTACAGAAGAATAACACATGGAAACTCACCACCTGCGGATTACTCACTACAGGTTGTGCGTATGAAACAGATTAGAGTACCCTCGTGAAGATGATGTCGCTCCACGGCGTGTTGCACAAACAAATGGAATTATCAAAGTAGTTAGGATTTCCTAACATCAGGTGTCTTAAGGAAGAAAAAACAGCCAGAAAATCACTCGCGGTTGGGATAATTGGATGGGTCACATAAGGCAAATGGTCTACTCCCAACTAGGGCTTCACCTGGAATAGTTAAATTACAAATCCTAGTGATATCAAACATAGACGCTCAGGACCACAGGGTCCATCCAGTCATCACCTATCAGTTGTAACCAGCGCCACGAAACCAAGCAGTTTCGATTGCCGTGTCCTGTCAGTGCGAATGCCGACGAATTGTGATGCAGAAATGCTCATTATTTACCTCTATTTTGGATGAAACCAAATCGGTAGGTGAATGTCCATAGAGAAATCCATGAATACATCGCTTGAGGAGTTTCAGCGCAGGGAACTTAGCAAATCGTACATTTAGATGGGGGCACCATACACATGCCGGTAAAGCATCAGGTTCTTAATGGAAGAATACTCGCAAAGTTGCTGAGAACTTTTCGAGCGGTTTCGCCCTACTTGGAGCTCATTAGGTGAGCAGTTGCCAAATTTCCCTTAACCACATGTTTGACTTGAACCAGAAATGTAACAAAATTCGCGGATTACACTCATTTGTACACCAATTTGGTTTTACGGGAGAATCAACTGAATCCCGGCTGAATCTATTGTTCATGGTATTCTTCAACTGAATTTCCTGCACAAAGATCGTCTCATGTTTGAGTTCGTATGACACTCGAGATATCGCAGTATATTTTCCTGAAGGAAACCACTAACAAGGATGCTGAAGACTCTTCAACAGCCCATGACAGGTTTCGCCCTTTTTGAGGTTCATCAGGTAAGTGCAGTTCCCGAGCTTCTCTCAACCATATGTCCTGCCTGAACCCAAATTGTACGAAATTCACGAATTACACATATTTGCACACCAATTTGGTTTTAATGAGATACTCAAATGGATTTCATCCAAATTCCTCGTTTACGGCATTCTTCAACTGAAAATGCTACAACTTTATGGGTAATGTGTTCCGTCAGGCAAACATACTGCGACATCTCGAATACTTTACCAACTGCAACATGAGGCAGCCTTTGTGCAGTCAATTCAGATGAAGGTGTTCATCCGACTTTTTGGCTACCACATAACACAAAGGAAGAATGACGTGCATCGAGACACGCTAAGAGAAATAATTTCGGAGGATGCACAAATGTCTTCTCTCTAGGAATTTTTACTCTGGGAATGAGCGACCCTGATCAACCAGCCTCGATATCCTTTGCAACCAGTTAATAGAAAATTATGTTAACTGCGGGTGTTTTTGACAGCCATTTTTCACTTCGTCCAAAGTGAATATATGTATAAAAGGACATCCTCGTGCAATGACATGATGGCTCTGTACGAGGACCGACGGTTCCTGTCACCCGTCACGACAAAAGCACTATGGTTAGCGCAGATTCGTTCCTTGAAGAAAAATTTCTCATTCAAGACGAGGTAAGAATTGTCCAGCTGTAGCGCGCTTTCGGTGCGTAGCTGCCACGCCAACCGAAGTAAGCACGAGGGCTGGGATACTGCCAGGTTGCCCAAGCCCAGACAGGGGAAGTCGAGATGCAGAGGTCGGGTTCAAACTGCGGCCCTTCCGTTCAGTAAATTCGCGCTCTAACCACTGAGCCACCCCGCTCCAAGGTAAAAATCTACTTTCAAACCTAGTGTGCGTTCATAGGTATCCTGCACCTCAGTCTCACTTTGTGTATGAGCAGAAATTCCCAATAGGCTATTGGACACAGTATACAAAACCGAGCTTCAGTTAGGTCCTCCGGCACAGTGATGATAACCTTATTCCATATCCCGCCGTATTATCTACAGACGATCTGTCGGCCGCATCATCAAATGACTGACTGAGGAAGACACGATATTGCCTATGATCACCAGTCTTAAAAGATAATGAAATACCACGCACTGTTGAATCAGTAGTGAATAGGTTGACGTAACACGACCCTCCAAATTGCAACATGTCTACGGTTGACAGTACTACCAGCTATTTGGTCGGATAATGAGTAACGTCTTAGGCTACTGAACTTGATGAATCTTCTCACCAACACATCTCTCCACACCACCATCCCTTACGTGCACAATCCTATGTCCAATCAGAATGGTACGCATGAGTTGCCCCTAATACTACGCTGGCGAAATGGTCATCGGAGTTGGATAGAAAACGCTCAGGTCATACCAAGAAGTCCCCGTTTCAGAAAAGTTTGGAAAACGATCGGCCTACTGATGGTCTTTTCTGAAAAGCTTTTTCTTGGTTGGAGATTTTTTTGTAGTGAGCCATTCCTACAAGGAAAAAATTGTCTCTCTCTTGTTCCGGGTTTCCTTATTCGAAAGACTACTGCACTACGTTGTCAAAACAGATGTTAACAGAAGATGCAATTTGCCGTTGACGCTTCTGGAAAGTAGATAACACATTCCTCCTGCGATCGTCTGATTGGTCCAGACTAAACTTGATAAATACTGAGACACTGTTTTAAGTTATTTAAGCCCTTAATCAGTACTCTCATTCTAAATGGCAAATGTGTGGCATGTCCAAAATCAGCGCTGTGCTAAACCGTAAATCAATTAAGTCAAGAACCTGCTATTGTCGTTGGATAGTGTTGCAACATGGTTAGTTGCACCGAAAGCTTTTCCGTGACTGTCGACTGGTAGAACTATTTCAATGACAAAAGGATATTGTCATTGGATATCTCGCCTTAAGAGTAAGTCGTCCATGTTGGGAAACTATTCTGTTCTGGAGGATTTGTTCTCTTTGACTAGGATCACGAAACGGCCGCAAAAAGTGTCTCCTAGATAAAGGCGTTTCCTTGATATTATTGTATTGCCTGCCTGAGCGGAGTGTAAGCAAGGGTATTTCCATTAAGAGCCAACGCCTTCAACTCTGAAACTGTAGTCTCACAAGAGTGTCGGGTGTTGCTGAGTCATACACATTTATTAGGTCACTGAAAAAAGCCAGCGGCTGCTCTCATAGCTGGCGACGCCTAAAGATAAATAGCAATACAGTGTTCAGTCACTGCTGTTTACAGACTTCTGTCTGTAGAAGTGAAGAAAGTATTTTATTGAGGCGATTCGTCCCCGTGTCCGACGGACCGTTTGCGCTATGATACTCTACCCTTGAGATACACACGTTCAGGTACCACGGACTGTGAGTGAGATAGAGGCAAACTGCCTATAGACAATAATAAAATTTCTAAGAGTTATAGGTGTGTTAACACCTCAGTATGCACTGATTCATGCTAATAAACTTGTATGACAGTAAACTACGATATTTCACACCATTCCCACTTAACCTATTCAGAATTTGTAGGGTATGTGCTACACAGACTGCACAATGTCGCAACACAACCTTTAACCTACGGCAAAATAAATATTCTTCAGAACTAGCATCCTCTGTTACCCTTCAAAAAACGGGCTCGTTCAAAATATCTCTCCGGCTTTAATCACCCTTATCAGGTACGAACCTCTTGCTGCCGGGTGGAGCTGATTTCCTATTATTTTTTTGCAGGACAACCAGGCTCTGAAGCACTCTTCTTCACTTTGCATTCCTAATTCTTTCGCTTGTTTCAGCCTTCCTAACTCTAGGAACCGTTCTTTATGTGTCTCCAATGTCCCGATGTACGAATACTGTGCTTCTTGATTCTCTTCCATGGAGTCTCCTGTAATAAATTTACGTCAGCAATAAAAGCTGTCGAGTCAAGGAGCCCCTTCGAATCAGTAAAAGTAGTTTTCCGCTAACTGGCGAGATTGGTAAAAAACAAGAGTCCCATAAATGGGGGAATTTAGTGAACAAAATACACAAGACAAATAACGTTCGTCAAAATATTGCATCGACGGATGTTTTACCCTCGCAAACGGACTGCACATAATCGTAGTGCAGCGGTTTGCGTACCTCAGTAACCCACTGAGCTGTATTACAGGATGCCCACTGTTCACCAGTTGTTTCTCAGCAATGAACGTCGTTGTGCTACCTGGCGTTCGCCTGCTGCTTAGCAGCCTTGGAGTCAAAATCGTCATCAGCTACCGATGGCCTGTTTCAGTCTGTGAATGCTGGTCGTTTTGGAATACACAGGTTGATTCAGACCTGTCCCCGATCGGTGTACATGTTCACTAAATTTCCACGGAAACCAGCCACCTATTAAGCAGCAAAAAATCTTTGTGAACCGTAAGTTAGGGGAGACATACCAAAGCTTATCATGTAATGCTTGTCGGCTTCCAAGAAGGGCAACGATCGTAACTGGGATAAGCCAACCAGGACTACGTGTGACGCTGGGAACTCTACTTGTGGTTCCACTGGTTCCAGAAACCAGTGGAACTCAGGACGGTCATTATCACTTCTAGATGCCCGGTGCCCTGTCTCTTCGGGCTGAGAGTACAATCCGGAGGGACGATCGAGTGGACGACAGCCCAAAAGTAGCCTGTGGGTGGACACAGAACGTTCACTAAATGGAACAGGCTAGTGCGACTGGGAATGCATGGAAGTTGTTTCAGCTAATCCGGTTGGTCCAATTGAGCCCATGGCTGTCTTGCGGTAGATGGCCTCCGACTAACACGGTCTGAGCGTTTGTGTTGGAAGTTCATACTGGCCAGGAACAGACGATGATCTGCACACAACTGAAGAAGCCGCTTCCCATTATCCGTACGCTCAACATCGACTCCAAATCTACTACCTAACTATGCTTCTTCCGGACTTAGTCAACCAACTTGGGCATTCAAAGCATCTGCCAGGAGTACTACATCCGTCATTATTACCGACCGAAGCAGTCGTGACAGATCTTGATAAAACTCGTCCTTCTCAGTCTCAGAACTGCTATCTGTTTGGGCGTATGCTGATACGACAAACAAACACCATTTACCGCATCGACCTGCGTTAATCTTAATTGAGCCAGACAACCGCACAGAGCATAGGCAACTGTTTACTGGGATCCAGTCCAGTAAGGCGCTTTCAGCCTTGGGGCTGAGTGCAACTCCCACACCGTAGATACCACGGGCCATTGCGTCAGGATCACCGGATGCCCGAAGAGTGAAATATAGAACATCTGAGTTCGCCCTAAGCGGCTTGAAGAGCAAGACCGAAGTGGAGTCTTGTATGCGTGTTTCGGATACGGAAAGCAAGGTTTCGGCAAGGGATGTCTGTTGTCCAATTTGACATAGAGTACGGACATTAAAAGCTGCAACGTTGATCAGACCTTTTGAGGCTATTAAGTGATTATTTTGGTTTATTTTTCTGGGCAAAGGTTTAGACACGGAATGGTGGCTAGGGGGAGTGGTGG
Source organism: Opisthorchis felineus (assembly GCA_004794785.1). Lineage (NCBI taxonomy): Eukaryota > Metazoa > Platyhelminthes > Trematoda > Opisthorchiida > Opisthorchiidae > Opisthorchis > Opisthorchis felineus. The sequence goes on from SJOL01006482.1 coordinate 232,343, forward strand.
ATGGGTTGACTGCACTGCATTGTACGATGGGTGGGGAGTGTGGGAGGCCGGTGAGCGAACAGCTGAGAGCTGCAAGGGCAAATGATACATCCCAGTTGCCCAAACCGAAGAACGGGATTTGGTTGAGGTACCCCACCTGGAGCCTTTGACTCAAAAGTCTGACCCACAAGGCAGTGGGAGGATGTAGGGTTTTGTTCGGGGACCTCGCCCCTAGCCCCTGACTCAAAAGTCTGACCCACAAGGCAGTGGGAGGATGTAGGGTTTTGTTCGCGGACCCTGCACCTAGCCTCTGACTCAAGAGTCTGACCCGCGAGACAGCGGTTGTTGGGTTGTACTTGGGGGACCCTTTTCGGAGCCAATGACTCAATAGTCTGATCCACTTGGCTGCAGGGGGCTGGCCTGGCTCGAGGGCGCAGAGATTAAGGCGTTACTGTCTCATTCCTGGTGAAGCTGTGCACAGCAGGTGCCTTTTGAGCAGCGCCGGACACTTTGGTTTTAAAAGTATTTCGACCGTATTGAATAATGCGCCGGCGGTCACAGTGAACCGTTGGGTGATCGGAATGTGCGGTTTTTAGGGCCGACCTTTTCTAACCCGTCCTTCCTCGGGGGAAGGCAGCATCGCTGATTCCATAAATATGGACACGCTGGTCACCTGGGGAAAACGCCTGCCTCCACACTCCTATCGCAGAGAACAGTACGACTTTACCTCCAGACCGCCTCGTAATACGATTATTCGCAGTACGAGGACCCACTGTTCTTCGTCGGGCTGCTCCCCGTTGGCCTTCCTGGCATGGTTGAATCTTTAGGAACTGAGTTTCAGCCAGTATAGCCTGCAGGATCATCGCAGCACAGAAGGTGACAGCCTCAGGTCGCCTGAGATGCAAACCGGAGAGCATAAAGCGAGATTCCGACCTGGTAAGCGGTGCACCAACAATATCTTCACATTGCATCAGGGGCCTGAGCAGCGTCGACTAACAATCGCGGTTTTCCTGAATTTTAGGGGAGCCTTCGATTCTGTGGATAGGCTCGCTAATTTAAGTACTCTTGTCCAGCGGGTGTGCTCGTGAAATATTTTAACATTCTCCGTGTTCTGTATTCTCATTGATGGGGTCGGTTTGGGCTGTGTAAAGGCTTCCTCACAACTGCTGGACTTCCTCAAGGTCGTCTCCACTCTTGCTGTCCAATTTTGTCATTGACTTTATCAAGAGCTGCGCACTTCAAGGCACCACGAATTTAGGTATCGAAATCAGGTCTGTAGAGTGGTTTTTGGATTATGCGGACGATATCATTCTGTCGTTTGACAGTTATTTGTCCCCCCGAGGGACTCTATACAGGATATAGGACTTGATCCCATATTTTCCATTTAGAAAACACAGCCTTGCTTGGGGGGTTTCCATTCTATTGTACCTCACTGAAACTTCAGACTGACGAAAGTGAGTTTTTGATCGGTCCATATAACTCGGCAGTCGCATAAGCAGTGAATGTACGACGACAGATACGGACGCCAATACGCGCATAATTTAGACGCAAGCAGTGTCCACCAACTTGACTCACGGCGCTAGAAGTAAACTCAGTGTACATAATGAAACTATATAGTCGGTCTTACTTTATGGTTTTGGGGGTTGATCCTTCGATCCAAGGACCTTGAGTGTTTCCGTAGCACAGTAAGAGTCAGCTCGCTGCAGTTAGTACGCAACGAGATGGTGCGTAAGCTGGCGCTTGGCAGTGAATCAGAATCGTGGCACGTACTACGCATATCCAACCATCATCTACCCAAGAAGGCGTTGTTTTCTGTTGCAAGCGATTGTTGGCGAAATGTTCGCGGAGGGGGGGAACTGGCCATGACGTGGCTAAATGAAATGGGAGCAACTGCAGTTAAAGTGCTGAGATCTACGCGCCTTCCTTGATAGGGCCCACGTGATCCCACTGGTACGTGGCTAGAAACCCTGCAGGACGTGGCATTCAACTGGTCCTAGTGACGCGCATGCTTTTATCCTCCGGAAGGACTGTCTAGCAAAATCCTGTCTGTCATTGTCCATTGGGCTTGTGTCGGGTAAGTTGTGCAAACGATGCTGGGTCAATCTCGCTGATGGTGACCTCTGCATCATCGTGATCGACGATGATGCTTCGCTGCCGTATGATGGCACTAAATCCCCCTTTTCCATCATACTCTTTACTAAGGCCTTCTTTCCCCATGGTTGTATGGCAGTGAAGCACTAGTATGTATGACTGGTGTATTGCTCTCGATGATGACGATGTGTTGGGATATGGGAGTTACGTGCAAATTGCGATCAACTTAAGGATACCAAATCATGTAGGCGCGTGAAAAGATGCTGTTTATACTATTCGTCAAAAATAACACATACAAACCACCTGTATGAACACCTGTATGAACATGAAAGTGAACTGAAATTGAGTGCAAGAATTTGAGTAGCTTTGTGGCTGTGTACCTTAATTAAATAATTCACCGAAAACCTACTGGACAACCTGTATCCTCGAAGTAAGCGCCTCACTCCATACTAATGCAGGTTCGGCATCCACTCTTCTGGGTCGTTTTAACTCACGATGGACAATTTTACAGTAGCCGTCAAGGCCAATTAATAAGTACCCATTCTAGCGCTTGATTCCTTTTGGTGAATCCTAAAACGAACATTAAAACAACTTCAAATATGCAGTAATTACCGATACATTGGTGAGAGCGATTTATACCTTTCAGTCAAGACCGAATCCCTGTGAAGGGGATTCTTCGCCTAAACGAGCGAACTTGGTCGAACCCAAGGTGTGTTTTCTAAAGGGGAATCATTGAGACAGGTGCATGAAAGCTTCCTCTGGCCAGTAATCACATCCATGTCTCATCGGTCTTCAAGCTATAGAAAAGCAGTACCACTCGTTCTGCCTAACATTGCGCTGTGGGGCAGTTGATTTGCCAAGCTCGGCGAACAGATCAACAGCCACCTGATCAATTACCACAGAATAAAGCACGTGCTCCCACTTAAAAAGGTAGGCAGTATGAGTCTTCCTCTAGCACATCGACGACTTCGGTTTAGGCCTGGGTGAGGAAAAAGTCCCCACAAGCTATAGACAGCTTTCTGTCCGAAAACTTCAAAAAATGGGCATTTTATGTGATGTTTCGCATGAGACAAGGGTTCATTTCGAGGTTGTACGATCGTACTTCTAAATTTCTTTTGTTGCAACATGTGATTACTGATGGCTAGTGCACACAATGTGGATAGGAATTAGCTCGAACAAGCTCAGTCACTCCTTACCTTTGAAAGTTCGAGGAACGCCCTCCTGGCGACAAGCCATATACAAGCAGGCTGTTGATACTGCATCATTACTACGCCCGCGGAGATTTTTCGTCTCGTACACTTGCTTGAAGAGTAAGTTAGCATGATCCTAAAGTACAAACAAAACAACTCTGTGTGAAGACTCGTAAAGCGCCCGAAGTAAAAGCGTTACCCTCATCTTGCTCAAATAATCGACTATCTATTAGATTTGCCATGAGGATACTTGTCCAGAGTACGTCTTGTGTGCGTATATGGTTCACCGAAAGCGTTGGCTCCGTGATGGGCATAATCACGCACTGCTTATCTGGGACTATTATAAAACGTACTCAAAGTTTTTCTGGGAACAGTAACGGCAACCCTCATAAACACCTATAAGTGGATGCTCTATACATTTTATGGGAATAAAATGGTAAGTGATTAACCACATTACTTTAGGGTTTCCTCACTTCGTTGGCCTCGTTCTTCAGCGTCCGGGAGTTTCTTGATCATGCCTACGCGTTAGCGGAACAGTGGTAGGTAGGTGTTGCTTTACATCACGGAAGATTCCCTTTGCAGGAAAACCAGCCAATGATGTTCCAAACCGTAGGTCTAATATCAAAATATCTACATAACCAGCATTCAACGACACCCTAGGCTTGATCTGAGATTTGTACCTCCAACATCCTTGTGCGAGATTGTCTCATGACCAAAAACTGGACGTTGATACACTACCATGCTATCAAGACCGAGTTGTTGTTTCGGTGCTCCACATTACAACAGGTTCATTTGTAATCGTGTGAGGAAGCTAAATCTATGTCAGAACCCGCTGAAATCATTCTGGTTGAGACTCATACCTAGTGCTGTTCTCGTTCGTAACAAAGCTAAAACAACGATAAACAAAAACGCTTTGGATACAACCGCTGGGACCAGAACTACTACTGTATCTGTTGTACACATACAGCCTACATCGGTGTCTATCTACCATAGATAAATACCTGAAGCAATTCAAAAAACTTGTTACGCAAAGGAAGCATAGTGAACATCAAGCACGACTCAAAACGACTTAATGAGGCAAAAACGGCCAGGAAGCGCCAGGATACCGACTAAGTGAACCACCTGTGTTGGGTGAGTAAGAGATTACCCGTGCTAACGCGTCTGAGTGATTTCTCCCTTCATTCACACTGACTCTGGTTAGGGGAGTTAACTATAGTGACGGAAATTCCTACTCTGGAAACTGTAACAATCGGAGACTGGAAGCTCCCCGGTGTTTCGGCAAGACAGCAACCTTCTAGTAAACATAGCAACAAGACTACATGTCCAGCCGATCCCATTAAATAAAAAAATCGGTATGGTGTCCTGCATCCGCTCATTGCCTTCGCTAAAAAAACCGTAAACTCAAGCTGTTCGTTACGGTGTAATCCGTGAATGCTCCGAGATGAAGGAGTAGAAAATGTGACAGAAAAGAATATATACCGAGCTCGAGATAGTTCAGTGGATAAGCGCGAACTTACCAACCGAAAGGTCCGCGGTTCGAAGCAAACCTCTGCATCTCGGCTGCTCCAGTCTAGGCTTGGGCAACCTGGCGGTATCTCAGCCCTCATGCTTCCTCCGAGTAACATGGCAGCTAGGCACCGAAAGGGCGTTACAGCTGAACGGTTACTATTATTAATAAGATACGGACAACCTTTCTCAACCGGTACGTAATACCAGAACAAGCGTACCAGGCATATAATACTTACAGATATGCTTTTGGGAAGGTTGAGATGTTCGGCCATTTGGCCAATTTCGCGAAATGCACCGGTTAGGACCCGATCTGCAGAGGATAAATGCCGGCGGCTTTTGTAGAGAGCTTTGCCCTGATCATCTACTTGTCTGGAGTCTGAAAAGGATGGTCCACTGATCATTGTGGATAGATCGCTGCCGCTAAGAAGCGGGTTTTCGCTTGAACCAACACGGCACATATCCTTAGCATTTGCATCGTTAGAAAAGGTTCGCCACTCAGATCCGACATCAATCACACTGCAAAAGAGTGTTGTAAAAACGAAACAATTGGGGATGAGGAAAGAGTGGGAGAATGAAAAACGATGGACATTTTAAAGGTGAGGGACTGAGGTCTGTTGATATATATACGGATAGCATCCCAATCGGGTTGACGTTTAACAGTAGAAGCCTACAAGCAGGTGGAGAGCCATAGACGGCGAGGAGCCGAATGTGGTGCTGCACGCAAGTCCACGGGGCCGGTGTGGTCTCGAAGGAGTAGGAAGAGAACGGATGGCGTTGGAAGAGCAATTGTATTCATTATATATATATATATATATATATATATATATATATATATATATGCACAGTAATCATCCCACTTTGTCGTCCCTCCCAGAATAGGGCCTTACCATCCTAGTGGAAAAAGCCCCACAGAATTCACCACTGGATCGATGGGCAAGACACAAACCTCTTCCCTCCAAAAGGGCGTAATACTGCCCGAAAAGAACTACTTTCATAAATCGGGGAGTGAGAGCCTCACCCTGTAAGCTAATGGTGAGCCAGGATGTATAAAGGCCAAGTTTGGTTCTGCCGGTTACCTCCGGCGCGCATTTCTTATACTGGCTAGTGAGCTTGACAAGTGAACTCTCTGCAAAAGAAAGTGATCCATGGCTTATGCTCAGTACAACAAATCATTAGATCTATCATAGGACGTAAGGTTAACGGTGGATAGTCCGTTTTTTTCTTAAAAAAACGCTACGAACAATCACAAGTATTGTGAGCCAATCATTCAATCAGAGCTTGACCGTGTGGCTAGGAATCCAGTTAAATAGCCACGGCTCTTGGGAAATCACGTCAGGAGAAACAGGATATTCTTCTAGCTTCGAGGTGAAACGGAGGTCGTTTAGACCAGTCGAAATGTCACCGGCTATTCTCAAGCTGTTAAGGACTAGCAACGTGGAGATTGTAGTATCGCCGAAAATTGGTGAAGCCACAGGACCCTTCACTTGCTGTTCCCTGAAGATACCTGGTAGATTATGTGCGTCTCAGTTGGTACAGCGTTGAACTCCGCATGTATTTTGCCCAAGAATGCCGTGCAATTCTAACCCTTCTATAAAGGTTTATCACAATCAAGTCCTGTCAAGGCGTACTCCAGCATAAACTAACAATCCCACTCTAAGACTGATTATCAAATCAATTAATCCAACGGGGCATGTTTGGGAGAACACCAAAATGCCAACAAGTTAACCTGGGTTCAAACGCCGATTGTCCATTTTGTCGGCAAACATGAGGACGAGGTGAAATTTAATCCGTTGGACTGCTTTCGAATACAGAGTCCCGACAACTGAGCAACACATCAACACTGGTTTACCAAGGAATCTGCCTTATCCTGTGTAGTGTTCTTCACATGGTGATACACTTGAGGATGACTAATAGGTGGATGAAAAGTAAAAGGAAGTCGATTTCAGGACCACAGAAAATGTCGCACAGTAAGGACTGAGCATTAAGTTCCATGGTGGCTTCCCACGTTTATTGCCCGTTGTTTGAGAATCGCATTTGAGACAGGACCACAAAGTAGAATATGATATACGTATTTTACATTGTGTACAATATATATATACATATACATATAGTACTAATGGATCATTCGTGTCATATGAAATTGGGGATTTGGACCATCCTCCCGAATAGGGATCACTGACCAGACTCCACGGACAAACCCTATTGGGAGAATTCGGCAAAACAGCCATCATAACTCTATTCCTAGTGGACAGAACGACAATAGCACGTCATGTCAGACCAGGCATTTAGAAGAATATTACTTGGGTGAACCGGTATAGACAACAAGTGGAGGACCGATGCTATTGTAGGACCGTCGTCAGAAACGACAGATGTCCCCGAGCTTGTCTTCTCGTTCACGTAACGTGCACTTGGATTTCGCATCACACTTCACACAATGTAAGAAAACAAGCACTTAAGGATGCGTGAACCACTGCAGTGACCTGTTCAGTTATCCTCCTGTCTGTCCACGGCAATGAGTGCAAATGTTAAGTGTTTCAATGTATGGATGTACATACCATTGAGTATTGCCAGCCTTCTCTCCTCATAGGTAAAAAACAAAAATAGTGCCTCTAGAATGGGCCTGACGTACACCGCAGCTATTTCACGCTTCTTGTACATCAGTGCCTCTGGTCTATCGATATACAATTTGTTCTCATTGTTGATGTCAAGTGACAAGAGAACGGTACCACATAAGCGGCACTGAATCCGGAGCCCTTCCGATTTAACCAGAATCAGTGACATTTTAGGAGTTTTATGAATGCGTTTGGCGGCCATATCGACATTATGTAATACTTTGGGGATTCCCATTTTGGTGTGCCTCGTTTCCAGTTTCAGGTGTCCTATGCGGGTTTATTAGAGCATTAATCTTTTGGATTTTTATTCTGATACGGGTTGTCAAACGTTAAGGAAGAACCATTTCACGCCATCCCTGGAGGACCAAGGGATGATGGAAAATGCGAATGGTCCGTTATGGGGGAGTACGAACGACACTGGCTACAGGTGATGAAATATAAATGCATTTAACCGAAAACAGGTTTCGTGAAAAGCATTTTCAGCAGGCGCAATAGGAGCGCTTAGTGAACCGAAAGCAGGTTGCAGGAAGACTACCGATAGACACTTCAAGTAACTGGCCATGGTCACCGAATTTATATAAACTGCTGAATAGTCGTCCATCAGCAGACAGGAAGATGAGTACTTGTTCGTGGCAAATTATGACCCACGTACAAGATAAACAACAAATGGGAAATTGAAACGTACCGGTCAGCTACAACGAGACCGCACATTGAACAAACCATGTCCCCAGCATGCGAATCCTCAATTAACACTGCATAGGGGTGATACTTGCACTCAAGCTTGCTCCTGAAGTTTAACGTCGGAAAAGATTGGGCTTACATTGCGAACCAACGTGCAGGCTACAATGCATCCAGAAATCACAGTGGGTAAAGGAGTCGGTCAACCTGAAAAGAAGAGTTCAGTGACCGAATATACACCTGAGTTGAATATTTGTGTTACAGCAGCATCCAGTTGGGTTAGGATTAAAGGCTAAGTTAGTTTCAACTGTTTCCTCTGAGACCCCGTACTACGAGTAATCGTGCTACGAGGCGGTCTGGGGGCAAAGTCGTACTGTTCTCTGCGATGGGAGTGTGGAGGCAGTAAGGTGTCATTATCATCACCAAAGACAGCAACATCAGTGTTGACACTGATGCTTCACTGCCGTACAACCATAAGGTTCGTCTAATTCTATTTAAAGCCCTAGAGTGAAAAGAAGAGAAAAAGAGTGGGTGAGGGGGGCGACCTAGTGCTGGCCTATGTCAAACGTTCTGAGGTGCCTACACCTCCAAGCGCTCAATCAGACGATCTGGAAAGAAACTGACAGCACGAACGCCACTGACATCGATTAGCCGCCATTTCTTGCAACGTCTCCAGCCATGCACAGGCGGGGTCACGGGGGCCCCATCCTGGAAAGCG
>SJOL01006482.1:243592-294560 GCA_004794785.1 Opisthorchis felineus
ACACGTCGCCACACATGTTCCAACCCCCAACCTGGAGGGCCAGGAGACTGTGTTCGTCAGACCTCTACCCATTGACCAACCTGGTATGAGAGACTCTGCGAGTGTCGCGGGACACCCCCCAGTATAGCTCAATGGGTCGCTGAGGTGCGAAAACCGCCACACCACGGTAAGGTCCAGTCTCTTCGCGTCGGGCAGTAAGGTGTTTCCCCCAGGCGACCAGTATGTCCATATTCATGGAAGCAGCGATGCTACCTTCCCCCGAGGAAAGATCGGTTAGAAAAGGTCGACCGCACACTCCGATCATCCAACGGTTGACCGTGATCACCAGCACATTATTCAATACGGTCGAAATAGTTTTGAAATCAAAGAATCCGCTGCTGCTCAAAAGGCACCTGCAGCGCGCAGCCGCATCAGGAGTGAGATGGTAACGTCTTACTCCTTGCGCCCTCTGGTTAGGCCAAGCCCTTGCAACCGAGCAAGTCAGATGGAGTCATCGGCTCTGGGAAGGGTTCCCAAAGAAAGCCTTACTGTCCAGTGCCTCACGGGTCAGACTTTTGAGCCAAAGGCTCAAGGTGGGGTACCTCAACAGAAACCCATTGCTCGGCCCGGGAAGTATCATTTGCCCGAACAGTTGTGTCCACCGAAGTCCCTTCCCAACACCTTCCCACCACACAGGCTACCGTTGCTGGGTCATTTGACGTCAGTCATCTGACCGGTGAACATTATACACCGCGCTGTCTATTAACAATAGACAAAATGACACCTTTCTAAATCCACGAGATCCTTTCTACAAAGGAGCTTTCGGCGTCCATGTCCTATGTCAAATTGGAAAACCGGGCAATGCTCGCTGAAACTTTATACTCCCTTAAAATTGATACATGCTGTGTTTCCGGGAAACATACACAAGTGTGGTTATACATCTCAAAGCGCCAATGGCCAACTCAGCTCTTTCAAGTTTCACCATCCGTGTGTCCGGTGAACCAGGAGCGATGGCTCGTGAAATATATGGCGTGGGAGTTGCACTCAGCCCCAGAGCTGAACGCGCTTTGCTGGATTGGATCCCAGTGAATAGTAGTCTTTACGCCGTCCAGTTATCCAGCTCAATCGAGCTCACTGCCTCTCGACATAAAAAGCGGTGCCTGTTTGTAATGTCGGCTGATGCTGAGGAGGGTACTTTCTATCGAGGGTTATCCAGGCTTATTCGTCAAGCAAGAAGCACTGACATTATGATCCTTGCGGGCGATATGAATGCCCAAGTCGGTGGTCTTGGCTCCTTGGAATCACATTTGTGCGGTCGATTCGGAGTCGATAACCTCGCACAGACAACGGAGAGCAACTCCTCCAGTTGTGTTAATCATGAACTGTTTCTGGCAAGTACGAACTTTCAGCATGAACGTTCGCATCGCGTAACCTGGCGGTCACCAACGGCGAATTAACCGTGGACCCAGTTGGGTCAGGTGGCCATCAGCCACCTGTGGCGAGCCACGATTCAAGACTGCCGTTCGTTCTGGTGTACACAACCTGATTCCGATTACACCATGGTGCGTGCACGCCTGACACTTCGTTTCCTCTCGGGCCTTCACAAGTCCGCCAAAGACATGCCAATCCACCATCTTCGAAGAACTATCATAGCTCAACAGTATCGATCTGAGCTAGCCCAACAACTCTCCACAGTAAACCAACACTGTACTGGTAGTGGGCACGTGGACGAAGGATGACAAAATGTGAAAGGAACTAAGCTAGCGGCGTTCAGTGCTGTCTGCCCGACTTTTCCGATTCGACCACAAGACCACTGGATGTCGTCGAGGTCGCTATTAATGACTGATACCAAGAAATTCATACCAGCAGGCAACCAGTAAGACGGTGAACGCAAGCCCATCGAGTGCCAAATAGTGAAAAGCCTAAGGAAAGACCGAAAGCTCTGGTGGAGATCGAAAGCTCGGGAGATGGAGAAGGCTTTTGCTACCGGAAACAGCCGTGCCCTACATCAACCTATACGATCGACTGGCCCTAGGAAAGCGGCGGCCAGTGAAACGGTAATTGAAAAAGGCGGCTCATTAATTCACTCACTCCGAAGAACAGTTTAGCTGGCCTCTCGCAACACAGCCTGTGGAGAAAGTGCATAAGGGAGAATGGAATGTTAACCTTAATCGCCCGTCGGAAGAGGAAGTGAAGTAGAAAATATCCATACGGAAATGTAAGAAGGCAGCAGGGCCCGATGCTCTGTATTCAGCCCTCTTCAAGGAAGGTGGAGAATCCCTGGTGACCCATCTGATAAAGCTTATTGGTGCCATTTGGAACGAAGACGAAGTGTTTGAAGAATGGAGCATGTCGACAGTTATTCACATCCTCAAAAATGGTACGCGGACGCTGTGTGAAAACCACCGTGGCATCAGCCTGTTAGCTGTGGCATCGAAGGTTCTCTCTGGTTTTATCCTTCGACGGTTGACTGAATACAGGGAGGGGCAGATCCGTGAAAATTAAGCTGGGTCCCGCTCTGCGAGAGGATGCATCGATCACATTTTCACCCTCCGACATTCTGGAACAGCGACACTGCAACCAAGAATGGTTGTGTTCCTTGACTTGAAAGCTGCTTTTCACTCTGTGGACCATAAAACATTATGGAGCAAAGGTGTCCCCCATAAATTCTTGACCCTCCTTAAGGTGCTGTATGCCAACCCCCGCGGACGTGTGAAGGTCCACGGGAAGCTCTCGTCTATGTTCACCAAATCAAATGGTGTCAGACAGGGCTGTCCTCTTTTACCTTTCCTCTTCAACTTCGTCATTGATGCGATTAATGAAAACTCACTATCAGCCTGTGGGGTCCAAGTGCTCCCGGGACATTCGTTCACAAATATCGAGTACGCAGACGACACAGCTCACCTTGAATCTGACGTAGTGGTAATGTAAACAATATTAAATAATCTAAATAACCCAGCCTCACGGTTTGGCATGCGCTTCACACCTGCAAAGTGCAAACTGCTACTGCAATAATGGGTGGGCTCGAACCCCAGTCTCATGCTTGGGGATGAGCCGATTGAGCTAGTACACAAGTTTGTCTACCTGGGAAGCTGTATCAGTCCCGGTTGTCTCGCGAAAGATGATATTTCCATCCGGATTGGGAAGACCAGGGCAGATTTTGTGAACCCGCATCATCTGTGGCGTAGGTGTGCCACCAGCTTATGCATCAGGGTTCGAATTTACAATGCTGCGGTACGTTTCATATTACTATACGGGTCAGAAGCCTGGCCGCTGCGCGCCGAGGACGTCAAAACACTTTCAGTTTTTGACCACCAATATCTTCGGAACATTACCCGGGTCTGGTGGGAACACCCGATCAATAATGCTGAAGTAGATCGAATAATTTTCGGAAGAAATAACTCACCCACGATAGGTGAACTGATCACACTGCATAAGTTGCGCTGGCTTGGCCATGTGCCCCGTATGCCAGTCGACCGACGTCCTCGAAGGATTCTTTTCGCACAAACACGCGAAGGGTGGAAACGAGCCAGAGGTCAAACAATGAATTGGCATCGAAGTATAAAAGCCATCATCAGGAAACTCAGCTGCGCTTGCCATTGCCGTCTCATTGGATGGGGACCCCAAGACGGGACACATCAATGGTTAGATACATTGTCAGACATGGCCCAGTCGCGCCCTCAGTGGCGCTCGTACATCCAAGCTATTGTCTTCAATGCATAGCTCCTTTCCCAATCTCCCCACTTAAAAGTCCACTGACGACCTTGTAATTACGCAGTAATTATATCAGCTCCCGCCTCCAATGCGCGGTTACCGACCCCACCTCCCCAAATCACCGGTGGACGAAACTGTGGCAGCCATAACCACTGTACGAGTACGCGGTCCTTTCACCTGATGATGATGATCATGAATTTTCGTCCGAGGTACCAAGACACCGAGGTCGTTTGAAACCCACCGTTTAACTACATACAATCTCTACCCTACATTAGGACCCGTAAATTTGGACTGTTCAGAACTCCGGTATTACTCAAGTGTTTGAAATAGACATGCCCTGTTTTCCCGACACCCCAGAGATTCGGGGGTGCAACATGACTTGCCCGTGTTGACTAACCCTAAACCATTCTTTTGCTTTACAGTTACCAGTTAGTATGCACTGGGCTGATTTTCGGTCGGGCGCAGTGCTGGTATTGTAAATCCTACGTCGGTCCTTGGCTTCCTAATCCGCTCACCATGGTACATCAAAAGACACGGTAGCTTGAGACAGCCCTGTATGGAGACAAATGCATTTACAGGGTTATTGCGGAACGTCCCACTGTAATCTCATTGGGGGCCGCGAGAAGTGCCGAGCCATAGATGCTCAATCCTGATTGGCTGACATCCAGACTGACCTGGGCGTGCCTTCTTTAGGCCCGTAGCCCGCATGTGGCACATCCGCTCGATTGACGCGATGTTTGCGATTGGCCTCTGGTCACGCAACCTCCATCAGCTTGCTTTTTTTCTGGAAAGAATACAACAGTAAAAGCATTGGTATTGAGGGGAAAAGTTTTCCCTTGGGGATACCGGTTCAGGAGTTCTCCCTGAAAGGAACACTGTTTTTAACCTGTTATTTCGAGCAGTTAATTTCCTTCCTCGCCGCCCACTTAGCTAGAAAAGGTCACTTGTTCTAGATGCAGATGTGGGTTCCCATACGTGCTGCGAATCCTCGTCTCCCCTTCTGTAGACGCGCTCGTTACTTGCCGAATACTGTTGGTGTTTGTATTTTGATACGTTTTTGTTTCTTGCGCTCAGGCGGGCGAGATAGCTCAGTGGTTAGAGCGCGAATTTACTGGCCAGAAGGTCCGTGGTTCGAACCCGACTTCTCCTGTCTAGGCTTGGACAATCTGGCAATATCCCAGCCCTCGTGCTTCCTTCAGGTGACAAGGCAGCTAGGCACCGAAAGGGTGTTACAGCTGAACGATTTATTATTATTATTTTCTTGAACTAATTATACCGTGCGACGCGCCTTCGAGGATGGGACCCGCATGATCCCCACTGTGCATTGTTGGAGACACTGCAAGATGTGGCTACTAGACGACGTCAGTGGCGTTCTTGTTGCCAGTTTCTATCCGGAGTTTGTGGGTGGGTGTCTGAAGGTGCATCCACCTAGGAATGATTGTGGTGGGCTGGCACTATGTCCCTTCCCAGTCCACTTTCATTCCTTTGTTCATAATAAGGCTTCCGGATAAATTGTTTGTTCGGCAGCGAAACACCAGTGCTGAATACTGATGTTGTGCTGTTGATGATATTGATAACGATAATGATGCCGTGGCATCTAAGAAGGTTGTTCGTTTCACTCACTTGTCAAGGTATCGTCTCAAGCAATTGTCTTATCCGGATTGAACAGTGAACGGTGTACATACGCATGGTGGTTCGGGTCGTCGCAGCTCATAACGAGTGAGATAATGACAGAGGTATAGAAAACGTTTAAAACAAGAAATGCAAAGGAAAACAGTGGTTCAATTAATGAGAATAAGAGAATAGATACAACACCTCTGGTTGCACGACAATGCCACTTCGGTGAGAACCATTGATGGGGCGGGGCTTCGATGCCCCGACCCCACATACCACATGTACCAGTGAAGCGAAAACCATTTGTTACGTTTTTCCGTTCGCAGGCAATGTCCACCATGTGGTACCTTCCATTCGGAACCTGGCTCGGCAAATAGGACACGACGAGTTAGCCGATGACATGGAATACGGAGCACATTGCCGAGTCAGGGTAGTTGGTGTAGTCTAATCCAATTATTGGTGAACAGTCTGACAACCATACTGCAGATTTGGAACGAAAACAGACTACTAGCCGAATGGAGCTCCTCCACCGTCATCTCAGTTTTCAAAAAGGGAACAAGAACGTCATGTGAAAACCATCGTGGTATCAACCTGGTATCCTTCGCATCTAAGGCGCTCTCTGGCATTATGTTGCGCAGATTAATGGATTATCGGGAGAAACAGATTCGTGAGAGTCAAACTGGGTTTCGCCCTGGTCAAGGATGCATCGACCATATCGTTTCCTTGAGACAAGTTCTTGAACAGCGCCACTCCCTCAGACGTCCCACATTGGTCGGTTTTCTGGATTTGAAAGCTGCTTTTAAATCTGTCGGCAACTTTGTCAGTGTCTGGCGCTCAAAGGTGCCTTTTTCAAATTTATATCCCTTATAAGGGCACTGTATGCGAATTCCCGTGGGCGCGTACGAGTATACGGGAAGCTCTCGCGTGAGTTCACCACATCCATTGGTGTAAGACAAGACTGTCCTCCTTCCCCTTTCCTCTTCAACTTTGTTATTGATATGCTACTTGAAATTTCTCTGCCTGCCTCTGAAACCTCTGGAGTCAAAATACTCCCGGGCGTTCCCTCACAGACATTGAATATGCAGACGATAGTGGCCTCCTTGGTTTAGATCCTTCTCAAATGCAAACGATTTTAAATGACCTAAATTACTCTGCTGCTCGGTTTGGCACTTCACACCTGCACACCTCGCTTCACACTGCACACCTGCAGATCAAACCCACACATCGGATCAAACCCGCACCTCATGCTTGCAGACGGGCCAATCGACGTGGTGGATAAATTTGTCTACCTGGGCAGCTGTATAAGTTCCGGTGGACCAGCTGCAGATGAGATTATTTCTCGAATCGGAAAGGCCAGGGCAGCTTCTACCAACCTCCGACACCTATAGCGCCAACGTGACGTCAGTTTGTCTCTCAGGGGGAGAGTTAATCTCAGGAGGATTGCCTCCAAACGAACAAATCCGCTTTGCTAACGATTTGTCTTGTGTAATGCAACCTTGCCTCTACATTTCAGCCCCTAACTGACATCCTATTGGACTGTTAGCTCTTTTTATATTCTGGTTCAGCTGAATTGCATATCATGGAACGATCCACTTGTTTGCAGTATAACTTCCTCGAAGTTGTTTGTCTTCTCCATTCCGGCGAACTGACGGGTCTGACTGATACATTATCAAAGAGGATATTAAACTGGCGACGGGAAACCAACGCAAACACACAAACATATCAATTTCAGCTGGGGATTTGAAAGCAATCTTTCAACAGCATCAAGCGCATTTCAAACAATGGCAATTGCAACTTATTCAGTCTCTTACTCAAGTTATCAGTCTTCAGACATCAGTTCCACCTCAAAGTGGCACTTCAATATCCTTTGCCGATTCTATTGCAGCAAGTGTTACCGAATTTCTCTACGAACCGGCATCTGGTCTTACATTCGATTCATGGTGCAGTCGCCGGGAAGATAATTTCCAGAATGTGTTTGCCAACAAAGATGATGCGTGGCAATCCAGTCTCTTGGTCCGGAAACTTGGAACCCTCAAGCACGATCGGTTCACAAACTTCATTCTTCCCAAACATCCAAAGGATCTAAACTTTGCAATAACAGTGGAACAACTCCGTGAAATTTTCTGTGAGCAGCATTCCCTTTTTACTGCTTGGTACAATTGTCTCAAGTTGACCAGGCGCGATGCCGACGAATACGTCACTTTTGTCCGTGTCGTCAACCGTCAGTGTGAGAAACTGCAATTGCAGTCACTTACAGAGGATCAGTTCAAGTTGCTGGTCTTCAGTCTCCGCAGGAATTAGGCACTCGCACTCGATTGCTTTCCAAGCCTGCGCACGAGAAGGATATTACCGTGAAAGTACTCACCACTGAATGCCAACGTTTGCGTAATCTCAAACACGATACCGCAGTAGGACAGAAGACGTCACGACCTACTAATCTCAGCGATGTCGTGGCAGTGAAACGAACCACTGTTACACATGGGAAAAAACCGCCAAAATCGTGTTGGTCCAATGGTGAGTGGCATTATGCGCGTTTCTGCGTTTCGGTGTCTCCGAAGCATTGGTCAGGTCTGGTGGGAACATCAGATTAGCAATGCTCAGGTACGCCAGATGGTCTTAGGAAGAAGGAACTCTTCCGTGATAGATGAATTATTCACGCTCCAAGCTGCGCTGGTTAGGGCAGGTCTCCGCATGCCGGAAGACCGTCTGCGCCTCAGAGAGATTTTTTTTCCCAGCCCTGTGCCAAGTGGAAGCGACCGAGAAGTGGACAGTGTATGACCTGGCAACGAAGTATGAAAACACTAACCAGTAAGCTTAGTCGGGTTGGCAACTGCCGCCTCCCTGGATTGGGACCCCGGAACTCAAATCACCAATGGTTAATGACATTAGCAGAAATGGCCCAGTCGCGCAGTCAGTGGCGCTTGTGCATCAAAGCTATCGCCCTCAAATCGTAGCAACCGAATTTCCGAACAAACCGAACATGCGTTCGCCTCCAAGGTGTAGTTGTACGTCATACACTCACGTTTTTCGGTGATGGAACCTGTAGCAGCTGGAACCAATGTGTCTGTGGTTTATAGCTGATAAACTGATCGATTGATTGCGAATCCAATCACGAATTCGGTAAGCGGCCAAAAACAGTTTGTCGCAGTTCAGTAATGCCGATTCGATATTCCCGTGTTACATGTGCAATGCACTGACGGTAGAAGGCAAGCAATCTTCTCTTGTCTTCAATACACATCGTCCAGGCTTCACAAATGTAGAGCAAAGATGGGCACAATGCCGCGTTGCGGACCTTACCTTTCTCTAGCAGGCTAATGTCACTTCGACTCCGGAGGTGCCTAAGTTGAAGGAAAAATGAACAGGCCTCAACAATTCTAGCATCCACTTCGTCGGCAAAGTTTCTATTTAGTGCGAGACAAATACCGCCACAGGTAAATCCTTCCATTATCTCTAGGTGGTCTGTCACGGTCATCTTTGGTGGTGCACTTGCCACGTCCCGTGCTAGCACTTTGCACTTTAAAGGTACAAAGCGAAAGATGAAAGGCATCGCAACATCATTTAGGACATTTGGTGTTTTGCAGCTGGGTGGAATCAAAACCAAGTGGCACTATGTCGCCCACAATACCCACGCCTTTAAGTTCTTACCCAGGAAAGTACTCCAGGCTGGAGGTAGAGGACACTGCGAACATTTGTTCGATAATCAAATCGGCCACAAATCTGGAAAAAAGGGCAGCCCTCACGGACATCACTCGAGAAAATACTCTGTAAAATTTAACGAGTCCACGAATGTTCGAGCAGAAGGGTTGGTGAAGTGTGACACTGCTTTCAGCCATGAGAAGACACATGTCGACCTGTATGTATGATGATCTTCAAGAAGTTTTAGTAAGGTAGAGACGTGGTCAATGCATCTACAACCAGGATAGAGCCTGATTGATTTTCACAACTCGGCCGCTAGCGAGTATTAGTAGGCCTGCGTAGGATATTTGTGGGCAACTCAGATGCAATGGTGACTAAACTGATACACCGATGGTTCTTACATTCATATATAACATCACTTTGGAGATAAGAATAACATCAGATATCTGTCATTCCTTTCGCACTTTGTCTTCTAGATGATCTGTATGAGTTTTGCTAGACTGTGAACAAGTCCTCTTCCTATACCTTTAAACGAATCAGGGGGAAGAGAGTCACGACCAGGTGCTTTGTTTCGCTTGTGAAGTTTGAATCCCGTTTACGCTACGAATAGAGCAGACCTTCGAGTGGAGTGACAGTTTTTGTACCTCCTTGACCCACATGCTTCACTGAATTTCTTTGAGGATGGTGATACACTGGCCAAACACCGCTGAGCTGCGGTCAGGCTTTTGAGCGAAGGCTTTGGTTGAGCACCCTAATCGCCTACTTCATGGGTTTGAGCGCATCGGCAGTATCCTGGCCCAGGTACAGCCATGATCCCTAAAACCAAGAATACTGTCATGCGACATCGGTCATCGCCTGGTGTCACCAACCAGGTCGCCTTAGTTGCTGCATACAGCGGAGCAGCAGAAAAAAGATAATCGTTCAGCTGTAACACCCTTTCGGTGCCATGCAACCCGGGAGAAGCACGAGGGCTGGGATATTGCCAGGTTACCCAACCCTAGACAGAAGGAATCGAGATGCAGAGGTCCGGTTCGCACCGCGGACCTTCCGGTCAGTAAATGCGCCCTCCAACCACTGAGCCATCTCGCGAAGCAACAGAAGCGAAAAAGGTTATTGCTGAAGCCCCCTTTTCACACTTTCACGTTTTCCCTGTTCTGTTCCACACCACCCCAACTTGAATACTCCATCCGCAGGTCCCAGCACGAGAGATGACCGCTTTGTTCATCATGCATCGCCTCAGCTACAGCTTTTGTATGTTTGAATTCAGTAACGACCCTGAATACTTCGAAGTCTATTTTCAAACCCCGAAAGCCGGCCTAATTAGCTGCGTTTAATGTTCGCACACTGAAGCAAGCATGATAACGAGCGCTTCTTGCTCGTACGCTGGATTCCCTCTGAACTGCTGTATTATATCTGTCGGAAACAAGGATACAGGACGGAAGTACTGTAACTGAATTAACGGCCCCATCTATCTGCTCCAGGTTCTGGCTGTGCACCTATGGTGATGAGAAGGCCACTGCACATCGATATGCCGGGGTGGGTAATGTGTTGAGCGACCGAGTGGAAGCGTCTTGTCGTCATCACAACGATCAGAGACGGTAACGTCAGTGCTGACACCGATACCTCACTGCCGTACAACCATATGGTTTGTCTCATTTTACTTAAAACCTTAAAGTGAAAAAGAAAAAGGATTGTGTGAGGGACGAACCTGGTGCTGGCCTTTCGCAGGGATTCTGAGATGCCCATACTTTCCAGCACTCATTCATTCTGGGGGAAAATGGCAGAACAGATGCCACTGACATCAACCAGCTGCTGTTTCTCACAATTTTTCCAGCCAAGCGCAGGAGCGGTCACGATGACCCAATCCTCGAGGGCGGATCGCAACAACAACACGCAAACTTTTCGTAATCTCTTTCACCCCTTCGTCAAGCCACACGTCGTCCGCCTCGCAGTTTGCGCCATTCTCAAGAAGGCAGAGAGAACAATATTTTTGTCAATAGAGGATGTTTCGGCATGCGTAGCACATGGTGGAGCCACTGGATGATGGCTGTGGATGTTTTCTACGACTGAAGTACCTGTTTCACAAATATCTACTCATTTTCTGATTACCTCACAACAAACCCGTTGACGCCACCCGGCACCAGCAACTATTCTGAGGCATCTGCGGTCGAAAACTTGAAGACGGTTCGCATTATGTCCCCAGGGGCCATGTCTCGCAACCATGCAACAATACAGCCTTTACTATAGCCTGGCACACGTGAACCTCGAGACTAAGTGATATGGGTTTTGATGATGTGGTGTTGTGTACCTTTCTTTTACTTTGATTATAACGTTACGTATTTCATCAATTCCATAAACGTTTTTTGTTTGAATACGCAAAACCACAAAAACGCGCATTTGTACAAATTGCATACAATACAGGCGTGGTCGCATGCTCCGATTTTCTCTTCTCATTTCACTCGCGCTTACAGCGGTCATTCGCGAGCTTCATGTGCTAACTCTGGTATCAAAACATTTCAGACTGTCTTCGGAGTTTATTGTATGTGAGAGCTTCCCAGCAAGAAGACCCCTGGACATCCACGATCGGATTATTATTTATTCACTGACCTGGGCCAACGACGAACTGTTTTAAAGAGAACAATTCTTAGTGAGTCTGTTCCACTCGACCCTTTTTATTATTGTGTACTCAGTTTAGAGTAATTATATTTATCTTTGCCACACGTCCCTCCTACAGTAGCTTTTTGATTACCCAGAATACTGCAATGCCACAAGTGTCACAAACTAGCAAGCGTAATTCAGGCCATCGAGATTTTTGCAGCTTTTATTAGATACACTTGCAGTCAGGGCTAATACAACGACCGAGGTGCGCAAAATTCTGCACAATTCAGTGATTCTCCCTGAATTGCAAGGGGCAACTTCAGAGACTGCATGTTATAAAGTATGACTTCACACTAAGGGCGCAAGGCACATGCCGAAAAACAGTATGGTAGTCAGTCTGTTCAACAAAGCATGTACTTCGCCTTCGTCTTCGGAGATGAAGACGATAGCGTCCATTATTTTCATTACTATCGTTAGTATTATCATATGGGCTCTGGCCTCACTCCGATTTCAAAAAGGGACCTGGGACATAAAAGGAGGACTTTTAGTTCGGCACAAACTGAACCGTTCGTGGCAAATTGAAACTAGCCAGGAAGCTGAACCACTGAGGCTCAATTTAACGGTTTCCTACCTGACCAGTTACACAGGCCTCGACCTCATTGGTCTTGATTGGATTACTGATCCTCAGCTCTTAGAGTGACCCTTCGATATCGTTTGTCACAAAACAACTTCAAACGACGGGAACATCTCCAGAGAACAGCAAATGCTGAGGATTTTTTGGCCGCTATGGTAACAGTCCAACCCTAGATCAACCGGGAAGTACACGACAAACAAACGTCCCGTTCAGTGATATCCGGCACAGGTGGCACTCCTACTTTAGTCAAGCGAAACAAAAGCATGTGACATATTACACCCCTATAATAGAAATGCCAGAGTTCCCACGTCACAAGCAATATCGGACAACCTTGACATACATCCGAAGTGTAGGGTACAGCCGAGCCATCTCGGTAAAATCCCACAACATTCCACTGACCCGGACAGGGACTGGCACGCGACGGCGGCCCTTCGAGCCGTCACAAGTCTCATCCAAGTCACGGTCGGACGAAAAACATCCTAAAGGAGGAGGTGCCCAGAGGTTGGTCGCTCGAAAGCACCGGAGACCATGTCCACTGGGCGGACGTGTCAAGAGCTGGCCAGAGACCAAAAGAAGCTACGTCCTGATTGGTCAGAAAGCAAGTCAATCGGAATGGGACAATTTTAACTCGACGATCCTCAGTACATCACGAGGATTTTAGCCTGGTATTCCGGGGCTTCTGTGATCTCCCAAAAGTACTACAATCTTTATTTTTATGAATGGCTGTTTCAGCTGCCGTACTTTTCGAGGAACCATCGGGCAATATAGCAGACCATGAGCCGGCATTATCTGATATCCACAACGCCAATTTTAGACATACCCATTTCCTTGAATTTTTCTGAAGTTTTCCGATCAATGCAGTGATGCATATCCAGGTTGTGGGAATGAAGCTTAACGGCAATGGATGTGGCTGGTAAAGACCGCATCTCGGGCAGTCGTGGAAAGACTTTTTGGAGTCACCATATACTCAAGCCTCCAGAGAAAGATACGCTCCGCTATTATTTCTGATTGAGTTGGCTAGGGAGCTTCTTAACCACGGCTATGTCGCATATTACTTTATCAGTTTTCAGCCGTGGTGACTTCACGCCTGTCGCTGACACGTCACAGGTGCAAAAACATATTTGTCGCCACATTGCAGACGGAGGAAAATAATAATAATCATCATCATCTGCACGATCAAAACCAATCCAACCGGGCACTTACTAATAGAGTTGTAGGGAGATTGCGGTGCAGCACGGCATCAGGATAAACGCATCGGTTTGTCGCCGATCGTTTTGTTAAGGTGATCAGAGTCTAAAATGTACGAACTTATGGTGGAAAGATCGATCCGGGTTTTCATGGTTTCACCCATAACACTCCGTGGTGAATAAAATAGAAATCTATTCGGTTATTGCAAGGAGACGGCTAAGCCCTATACCAAGTTGACGAAAGAACCGGTAAATGAACGTTTGTTTCGCTCAATCGCCGTAGATATGGACGTTTCGCCGGTTCCTAAAGTGATCCGGGGGCCCGATAGAAAGCTAGGTTGCAATAAAACCATTCATCGTGCCAGGGATAAGCTGCATCCCTTTCATTCGAGGGCGTGACCAATCGCGCCAAACTAGGCGCGTAAGCATACGTCTGAAGCTTTTTCCTGTTTGCTTTATGCACTGTTTTCCGGATGATGGGATGTCAACTGTTAGTGCAAAAGTCCGCTATGGACAAAAAGAGCCGCGAGGGAAGCCGTTTAGCGCAAAATGCTGTTGTTCTGTTTTTGCTTTCATAAAATTATGGAGAAGCATATGGGTTGTCGCCGGCACAATTTGGTCACACTGTGGTCGAAATCACTATGAGGTCTCAGTAACTTTCGGGTTACGCTAAACTCCCACCTGAGTGGTCTTTAGTTCCTTCTATCTTCCACAGCCAAATATCACGCCCTTTTCTGGCAATATTGAGGCGTACCAAGCCGTCGCTCCAAAGTGGCGCACGCGCTCAAATTTTGTTTGTGCTCACTCCGCGTCGTATACATAAGCAGGTTACATCCGCCAAGAAGTGTATTCCGGGTGGAATGTTGGATGTTCATTGGGTGACAAGGTGATCGTTGAGCTTTGAGATAAAATTGCAGGCGTTAACCCACCAGCCGAGACGACACCATCAGTGCACATTTGGGTGGGTAATTCCTCCTTACTTGCTTGAGCTTGCATGGTCAGCAAATGCTAGCTGACATGTTGTGGGGCTGGCCGATAGGAACCCACCTTCCGTGGAAGCACGTTGGTCCGTTCCAAATGGCTTTGCGTTGTGGTCTGTATTGGATCGGTAGGCTGAATGAGTTCTGCTAGGAGACGTTTTGTTCCGTGTCTGACTGATAAGTTTCCGGCCTCCATTGCGACGGGTTCTGTCTTCCATACATTTGTTTGGTTTCTGTGGTGCTTTCAAATTTTGTGCGCTATTTGTTGACGTACATATAAAGCACCGTGATGCGGATTCCAAGATGATTTTAATGTTTGAAGTGGAAACTCTTGGGTAAGCCCATGTCTTTATTGTGCTGGACAAATTTTGCGAATCTCAACCGCCTCTGCGGGACCTGGCAGCACATGCTGAGCCAACGCCACCGCCTCTGGGTAAATTGCTTCGTCGCGAATTATAGACAGCGTCGCGGCATGCGCTTTACAATACCTGCACTTGTAGTAACCCTGTTGCTTTGTGACACCCATCATTCGATGAAGCTCCTGTAGGGCCAAACGTTTGTGCTCTATTTTCATGTCTGCAAAAGCGGCACTACACTGCATTTGTGTGGGTGTCACTCTTTTGCTGCTCGATGGCGAGTGAGACGTGCGGACACCAATTGCTGAACCATAATTCTGCAAGAAAGTAATCAATGAGCCTGAACGTTGAAAACGGTCTACCAGAACCAACAAGTGGGCTAGTTCACTTGCCACCGAAAACGGTACTAGTGGCTAGCGCATGTCAGCCTCCACCTCTTGTTTCGACTGATTTCAATCCCGACGGTGAACGCGAGAGGCACTTTGGCGCATACCACAGACATAACTCTGGAGAAAATATAACGGCAACCAGAATTCACGACAGCTATCGCCATGTTTACATCGGGTGCTTCATTCGGTTAGCATGACCACAGTCACACGAATAGCTTGAGCACCTGCGGCAACTTCTGCGTGATAGGCGGTGCATCACTGCTTTGCCAGTAGCAGCACATTAGTGTAAATTTACAGTTTATGTATGATCTGTGGTCACCATCAAACTCGCCCCAAGCACTAGAATAATATATGCTTCGAAGATGTCGGTGTCGCCAACCATAATCCAGAGTGTGGTCCCAATATTGTTCAGTTAGCCCTCACTGTAATCCACTTCTCATGGCACTCGTGACCATAACATCAGTCAGCACTCTAATCACAACCCCAGATGGGGCGCGAGTCTTGGGGTTTCCTATGGAATAAATCCGATACAATGAGCCTAGATGCCACCACTATAAGGGCACCGAATAAGTAGAAATAATAATAGGCCTTGCAACAGCAAGTCTGTCAATTAAATAACCACGGACAGTTATCATAGTAAAAATAAGGTTACCAGGTAGGCGTATTAGTTCCTAAAAATTTGGAAAACCCCTGGCTCAACGATTTTCCCACAACTCTAACGTTGAAAAGAGTTGAAAAGTAAGTGAAAGTTGCAAGGAGGAAGAATATTTCATCAAACAGCCGTTTGCAGTATTTTCTGTGTACACGCAGTACCGCGTGAGCCACAGGCCGTTATCACACAAATTGCTAAAAAGGATGTTGACTAAAATTACCTATCACATTTTAGCAAGTTTCGGCTTACTTCATTCACGGAGAGGTGTATTTAAATGTGCACTCTTTGTTGCACAAATGCATGCCCTTATCTAAGGTGTTCAATGAAGGAACAAGAGGTCAA
This sequence comes from Opisthorchis felineus, assembly GCA_004794785.1. Taxonomy (NCBI): domain Eukaryota; kingdom Metazoa; phylum Platyhelminthes; class Trematoda; order Opisthorchiida; family Opisthorchiidae; genus Opisthorchis; species Opisthorchis felineus. The sequence continues at coordinate 259,674 of SJOL01006482.1, forward strand.
AGCAAAGAGATCAATAAACACCAGGCTAATTATCGTAGAGATTAAAGTTATACAACTATCTACTGGTCCTTCATCCATTTTCGGGCTTCGACTACTTGCAGGGTAACCTGCTCATTTTAGCTTGTTCCAAATTTTTCTAAACTATCATGGCACTGAAAGCAATCATCCTTCAGTAAAACCCTGGTCGCCTATCCTATATCCACTGTGTTTATATGGCAGTACTCAATACACTTTAGTTATAAAATCTTTTAGACAAAAAACGTAGTCCATCTCAAAGTTCATAACAAACGTTAACTTCTTCCTCTGAGCAACGAACCGCCTTTATACCCCTTAGGATTGGCGCAACTGTCCGGCACTTCACAGTTGTCATCCAATGTTCTCGATAGAATGGCTCGTTGCATATACGTTATAAGAGTTAAACTCCAGCCTGGTTTGAAGAAAGCTGAGTAGAATTCAGGGTACCTACGAGTGCTTTAGGGAGCCACAAGCGCGGATATAGCCATTCCGGCGGTTAATATGAAATCCCATCTTGGACGGATAAAAAGAGGGATCACAGTTATTTCCCATACTTAGCATGTACAATAACTCTGCAGTTATTGTGGATCAACTTCTTCGAATGTTTTGAAGAACATCTTCTCCTGATCACACAGAGGCCCTTGCCGCTTCATTCGTCAGATATCAACGGAGTGCCAATGAAAGACATATTTGAATCAAGTGACTGTAATCTATCTAATGAAAGCTCAGTTGAACATAAATGTGGGGTAATGAATCTACCCTGGACTACGCTAATATGAACCTGTTTTTTTTGTTTGCTTCCTCAAAGGTTTACGCCTGCCCAAGGAAATAATTTCAGTACATTAACCCTGACGAGCCCCAGTGGCTCAACAGCATGAAGCTTTTATGACTAGCAATTTACCGGAGGTGCACAGTCACGCTGACGACTTAAGCTGTTCAGGGGAGGAACGAAAATGAGTACGCGAAGCATCACTCTCCTGTCCTGTACCTCTTCGCCTACGCTGCTATACGCGGCGAAATGAACACTGGGTACCGGTGGGAGCAGCAAACCCTTTTGCTGCCAGAGCGGCTATGCCAGCAACTAGCTACAATGATGACGTGCGCAGACTCCTCAAACGCAAGCTAATCGAATTCCTGAGGAACTAAGAAACCGCAGTTGATCGCAAGGCCCAAAAAGATGAAGATTTTTTCTGCAAGAGGCAGCCGCGCCTTATTTCAGGCCAAAAGAAGACAGATTCCCGCAAGACAGTTTGCAAAAAAGGATGCGAGGCCTCCTGTTGCCCCCAACACAATCTATGGTATAACCCAAAAATCTGAAATGTCGACACTAGCCCACCGTCAACAGAAACAACTCCACGGCGAATTAACGCCGGTCCAACGCGGAAAGTTTTCCGGCCTAAATGGCATGTTACTTGCGATTTTTGAAGAAGGTAAAGGGCTTTTCTTCTCAACATGAATACAATAATACAGGACCAATGTCCGTGGAATGAAGCACTTTAGTCATAACCCGCCATTTCCTACACGGATTGCTGCGATCGAATCCCATGGCAGGATGAATGGACTTCACAAACTTCCCTGACTTCGCTAACATGAACAGCAAGCGCAAGCGAAATGCGGCCAATACTTTTGCAGTGCACGAAATAATGCCACAAGATAATCGAGAGCGCATTCTGAAGCGGGCCATCTTAAATCATCCCACTGCCAACAACTTGATGTCCCCAGCGCAGCATGGGTTCCTCCAAATCTGTTCTTGCACCACGAACATGCTCGTCTATGAGGACAGTCTAACCCAAGCTAGGGACAACAGACACTAATCGGATGCCACATATTTCAACTTCTCAAAAGCATTCAATCGAGTCCCACACGCCCCGCTGCCCCACAAGTTTGAGTCTTATGGGGTTTTAGGGGAAGTTTTACGCTGGATCAAGCCCTTCATCTCAGATATAATAATTTGAGTGAAAGTAGACTCGACGTACTCCGCTCCTGCACCGGTCACTAATGGAGTTCTTCAAGCCCCGTTTTGGACCCTCTTCTGTTTCTGATCTACGCCAACGACCTTCCAAATGTTCTTTCAAGTCCATGTCTAATTTCTGCAGACGACTTGAAAACCCGGGGAATTGCATCGCCGCCACCAGTGTTGTCCCTAACGGAAGTTTCTAAAAAGATGCCCGGGCCACAGTGCCAGCAAAGAGAAGGAAGGCCCATCGCTTCGGCTTTCTGGCTGACCGGCACTGACCTACCTACGCCATAATGAAGTTGGCAGGTAAAATTTAGCTAACCAAATTGGGCCAATATGGAGGCGTTCTAAAGGCTGGCCAGCCATTAGTACTAGTTGGCATTGGCGCTGAGAGTTAGAAGGTTGGGCAAGCCTGCCCGGAATTCTGTGAACTTGAAAAGCTGGTCACTGCGAATAAGGGTAATGGAGTTGAAATAAAAATTTGTCCGGGATTTCGGTTTGGACGTTTGAATTCTCCGGTAACAGTGCCAGTTTGCGCCAAAAACTGTCTAACCCTTCACAACCTGCATAGCACAGGGTAACGTATGTGGAATTCGAGTGTTGACCAATTCTCTGCTTAAGTGCTTAAACCATATTGTCGGACGATCTGTCGGGTGGATTTTGTGAGCTGCAGTGCCCATCAAGGTGTACCTCAGTAAGAGCAGTCCATTCATTCACCATCCGGGGCAGCAAGATCAGGTAAAACTGGGTCCTCCTGGGGCCTAAGCTGTCCTAATCGTAACGATTGCATCCGGATTATATTTATAATCAGTTCTTCTGTTCAGAATGCCGTCAACCTACAGATTTGTTTTCGGGAGGAAGGAAAGTATCAGCGAGAGTACTCAGCCGCGTAGTTATTTATGTCACCTTAAGCTTTTGCTCTCAAAAGTCTGATAATTTTGCTGACTCCATAGCGACTGGACATGAAAACAAGTCTGTTGCTTAAATGCAACGTGTCCAAAAATCAGCCACCACTGTACTGGATACAAAAACAGGCGCGCAACTCTCCACGTACTATGAAAGCCTAAATAATCTTGGTGCCAAATAAGATTAGAGCTTCATAGAACTTTCGGTGCTTCGGCCAAAGACCGCGCCGAATTTATACAATCCGGACGAACTTGGAGAACACGGGATTGGTTGATACATACAAAGTATAAATGCACTTTCAAAAACTTTCCAAGGTGGCGCAATAGATAGGGCGAAGAATTAATACATATTCTGGAAACGCAAATAGGCAGTAACGCATAGATCGACAGGTTTTGAGGGTACTAAACAAAAACTTGGGCAGTTTAGCAATTTTTGCTGAACTGGCCGCAGGCAACGTCACCCGTCAGGTCAACATAGTCTGTCACACTTCGGCCAGCCACCGAAATCTGTGGAGCCCGATTGACGACAGCTTACTACTCAAGGGTAGGTTCGCAATGCGGCGTTGCAATCCTCACTGTTTTACGAACCAAAATATTGTCCTCCGCGCATGGATATATAAAACTTTTCAGTATTAATCCACTAATTTTTCCAAATTGTTGGCCGCGTCCGGTCAGAAAGTTGGATTAATAATTCTGAGACACACTGGATGGACTTTTGCGGGATAAACCCACTGGATCAGGTACTCATGCCCAAACGCCCCCTAACTCACAGAACCCAGTTTATCCAGCACAGTGCTGGGAGGAAGCGGTTGAGAAGCAAACAGCTCACTACCTGAAAACACAGTAATAAAATATCAACCAGTTAGCTGAGTTTGGCCGGGGATTTTTTTCCTAGATGAGAACTGCGGATGGTGACTCGGGCGGATATATCTCAGTCACAAAGTCGGCAGCAATCCTGTGTCTTTGGTATATGTTTTGTGGTTGCCGAACTTAACTGGTTTGCTCAGCATTGCAAGGCTGAAAGGGCAACCAATTTGCATTTACGGACGTAACCTCCGCAAACACTAGGCTTGATCCCACCACTAGTCTTGCTTCAGAGCTGTCAACTTGCTACACAGGCGACAGCTTAGTATGCCTCCCGGCTGGCAAAAGTTTTCGGCGTATCTATTGGTCTATCTCCCTGGTAGGATCAATTTATATATGCAGGCACGCTCCCCATTTTATTGTTTGTTCGTACCTAGGATCAAGGTCGTTCTGGAACCCCTTTCAGTTAGTTCCTCATACTCATTATTCTGCCCAAAGGCATGAATACAGGTGTAGCAGTTCACTAGTAAAGATCAAAAGCAAAAGCTGGTCATGGACAGTTTTTTGGGCTACACTACTATACCATCCCAATAGTCCCCCCCACATTGAGTCAGTGTTCCCCTCCTGCACGAAAAGCCTATCATTCTCGGAATCTTGAGAACGAGTTGGATTAAGACTAGCTTCACCAACAGCATTCGACGGTTTACGTAGTTGAAAGCTCAAATGAAGCCCAAATAACATACTTTAGTCTTACTTCCACCATCCGGTCGCACTGTTGTTCTGGCTAAAACCAGAGCATTTTTGGACGGCACAATAATGTTTCATAGGCAACGGACGTTTTAGAATGAGTTAGATGTAGTTTGATGATTCCGCTATCCACGTCAGCTTCTTTGTTTACACCGGAGGAGATGCCGGTTATCTAGTGACATTTGAAGAATATCAACGGTGCACAACAACTGGTTTTGATTGACATTTTAGGTCTCAGAGTTACCTCAGAACTGTTGAACAAGTGAAAACTCAAAATTCACCAATGTGCAAACACAGGCATGCCCTGAAGACTAGTTCAAAAATTAGCTGGCCCAGAAATGAAGCAAAAACTTTTAGAACCTTCCAAAACTCAAACTTACGAGACGTAGACTCTTATGCTTGCACTATCTGTCTTGGCCTGATTAAATAACGACACAGCCGCCGAAAGCTTCTGCTCTCATAAAACTCAACACAAAGTACCGCTTTCAAACGAGTGCACGGGCGTTTGTGCGTCAACGGATGAAGACCTAGGCGGCGGTCAATGCATCTGCGATATCAAATTTTTGCACTGGCATTCTCGTGTTCAGTCTCCATGCCTAATTTGGTTGCAGTATTTGCGTGCAGAAAATAGACGGATGTGCCCAAATAAGCCGAGTGGAACTATTGAATAGTTTTAGCACAGTCCCATAGGTCCCAAATGCGGTCGAGCTGCACCCGTAACATCCGGCTGAATTTGCGAACCATCGTAAAGGCAGGTGATTCTGCATCAATTTTGCTGCAGGCAACGATAGTGAGGCCAAGAATCCCAGCTTCCTGGTATAGATAGATACTGACATGCACTTAGTAGTCCGCTCTACGTCCATCTACGTTATCCGAGGTATCCCGGAAAAATTTCATCATTCTGGATGCTTCACAACACCCTGAGGTCATCCAAAAACATTCTGATGCTCTGCCACCACCTGCGAGGCGAACCTATCTATGTAGTACGCAACCACCAGATGGTAGTCGTTTCAAAAGCTTTCCGTTTGCTGTAACAGTGTGGCAATGATTTCAGATGAGCTGGTTGTCTAGTGCATTGAGAATAGCCGGTAACTTGCTTTTTAGGCGAATGGTAAAGACGGCGTCATGGTTCACCCTATCAAAAGTTTAAATGGATCTGATATATAAAACATTCACCTGGCGTCCATAACCGACTTATGTTACTGAGCTTTTGCGCGCCAGCAACGAGTTGGTCGCACAGGATCGATTGGTTATAAGCCGTGCTGCTTTGATATTTTTGGGGTGTCAACCCCTAGGTGCCACCCCCTCCTCACCCATCTCACGATCATAATTTTGAGCAAGTGTCGGGCCGAACACACGATTACCAGTCGTGCCGTTTTTGCACCCAGTCTTGTGGAACGGCTTAATATTGGCGTTATTCCGCGCGTCTAACACCATAACTCCCGCTGAGTGACCGAATATGATGACAGAATCAAAACGGTCGAAGAGCAGCGGTGGAACAACCATTAGAAACCTTCATATCCAGACCTAGACAAACTCCTTCCAACTACAGGGGAATCCATCATACCTCCCTCCTAACGAGAAACTTTAAACGTCTGGTCAAAGGTCCATTAACCAAGTTCCTCCTAGCTACTAATGCCATAGATGACCGACAGTATGGATTCCCGTCTCAAAGATCCGTCAGTGGCTGCCAGCTTCACTTCTTCGAGACCATCACTGCAGCCTACGACGCTGGATACTCCAAGGTAACGGTTTACCTGGACATTCAAAAAGCCTTTGACCAGGTCCCCCATGCATCCCTGCTACATAAACTTAGTACCGTTGGCATCACGGGAAGCTTATTTCAGTGGTTCGCCTCCCACCTATCTGACAGGAAGCAAATAACACAAATCGGGGACATACAATCATCTCCACTATCGATCACCAGTGGAGTCATTCAAGGAAGTGTGCTAGGCCCCATCCTCTTCTTACTGTACATCAACGAAGTCTCCGGCGCCATATCCCACAGTAAGGTCTTCCTCTTCGCGAACGATATAAAAATCGCGTACACATTCCCCCTAACCGCACAAGCCCTTACATTTCACCAGATTAAGCAAGACTTAGATTCACTGACTCGCTGGTCAGGCGACTCTGGCTTAAGCTCATCCTCCACGAAATCCTGCATGACTTCCTGCCACTGCTCCCTCCCGGCCGATGATTTCGCAATTAATCGAAATCCCATCCCGCATTCTACGGAGATCATTGATCTTGGCCTCAGATACTCCTGTACGTTTAGCTTTTCCCACCTGGTGCAGTTCCAGGTTGCCCGAGCACGCAGGCTCCGTTTTTTAATACTACGCTCCTTTCACCTTCCAGACACGATGGTTGCAATTTTTAAGCTATGCGTACGACCAATCGTGGAATTCTGTCCCTCATTCTCCTCCCTTTACGCACAAAGTTGTAGCCTTGCAATTGAAAGCGTCCAACGCTCATTCACGAAAAGGCTGTTCCCTCAGTCCAACCCTCTCTCCTACCTCTCTCGCTGTCAAATCCTGGGCTTTAAACCATTATGGCTCAGACGGCTTAAAATGAATCTAACTCTCTCACACCGTCTGCTACACAAAAACGCCTTTATAGCAGAGGCAAGACCAAACGTAAACTCTCGTTCTCGCTACAGATTCCGTAACTCCTGCAACCTCTTAGTGTGTCCTCCAGCCCATACAAACCTACGCCACTACTTCTTTCTAGTTTACTATGTTAGCATCTGGAACAGCCTTCCTTAGCAGTTGCGAAACATCACGCATCATATTTTTTCTCAGTCCGTGGACAAATTCCTTACCTGCGAAACTGATGCCGCCTTACTTAATACCCAACTGCCCCCCGACCATCTCTATGAATCGGGTCCAGTGCGCATTTGAGTTTAGCGACGATACAGTCAGTGGGCAAGTAAAAGATCCTGTTATCATATCTTCCTAACCTCTTGACTTGCTTTAAGCCACCGTAGGACGTAAACGCTTACTTGGTCTAAATATGTTGTGTTACTGGCCTGGTCGTTTTTCTTTTTTCCAGCCAACTTACGCCTCGTTCTAGTCAAGTCCCTACCCCGGATTACTCTAGCAGCTCTGTCTAGTGGCCGGTACTCTTGGCCTAGCTGTGACTGACAAAAACCAAACCAAGCCAGCTTTTTTTCTTCATTACTATAGCGCATTATGCGCCGATATATATATATACCAAATCCATCTGATGATTTGCTCCACAACTCACTGACCACACACAAGCAACATCGCGGTACGCTTCTTCTTGACATGGCAGATCACCCCAACGCTCAGCCGCCGTTTAGCCATAGCGCACTCGCCCTGTGCTGACTCTTCTTCTATCCCTATTTTGTACAACGGTATTCCCCGTTTTTGTTATTTCGGTTTTTCGCCTATACCAACATTCTTGTCTTTGACCTAAACGTAAACCGTTCTTTGACCTTGTCATCGCACGTGTTTTTCAAGCCGACACGTGGCTTCGCTACCTTGTAAACACGTGGCTTGGAGTCGATGTGGACCTTGGGATCCGTTAGAATTAGCAGTTCCTAAACCGGTATATAGAAGCCGGCGTAGTCCCACGATTTGAGGTTTGTACAGTTTTATTATTTTATTATTGTATTTATAGTACCGCATTTGGTGATAAACCTCCATTTGAGCGATTTGGCTTTTGGGTTTTTGCGCGTAACTCCACGTGGTCCAACGGATTGCTGGAAATATTCTATACCCTGAATATCACCATTTCAGTCCCATCGTCTCATTGACAGCTGTCGTTTTAATTACCCCCTAAGCAACTTGCCTTTACCAGCGTCTGTTTGCTGTTTGCTTGTTTGAATTGACTGAGCCGTTTTTACTGGCCTTGCTTCCCCCCCGACCGGAAAAAAACTGGTAGCTGGAGTAATAGTAATGCAGAAACCGCATTTATGACTGCTTGGATGGTTTTCCAACTTGCAGATCTGGTAGCATGCACGAGGGATGAAAACCTCGTGTGGTGGACAGGTACGCCCTGCAGGGAGGGTCGACCTGTTAAGTTGCACCATGGTGCGTTCGTATACCCGCCACTCCTCCAGTAGCACGGGTGCATCGCCCATCGCCGGTGGTTCTTAGCCTGTCCTTTGAATCCAGGAAATTGAACAAAAAAGCACTGCTGTCTTCTGTTTGTTGCTGCTGGTGTTGGACTCGCCTCGGTTGAGTTATCTATCTGGCAACACCATAAACTACAGATGAGAAAAAACCTGTCCTTCCGTCTGTCAAAATTAAAAAACGATATACCTGGGTTAGGCTGAAGATACTCTGAGGTGCCTATGGCCTATATCGACGTGCATAGCTGTAGCTGCCTTCGTCAGAACCGCGGCTACACCGAACAAAAACCCACCTCGTCAACCAAACAAAAAACACCTACTAGCTGCTTCAAGGCGTGGACACACACAATATAAGCATACAAAGACTCCAAACCCTCCACTACCAGCGTGAGAGGCTAGCGTCGAAATTCTTTTTCGCCATGCACCACTTTCGGACCGAAGCTGATAGTAGTGCTTCGGGGACTATTGACCATTCCCCTTGCGTTCACCTTCCCTCCTAGATTGTCCTAGTATTGTTCAACTCACTATTAACCTCCATAAAATCTAGTCCACCATCTAAGAAGTTCCACCCCCGCCAGTCCCAAAGTGTTTGTTTTCCCTTACCACGTCGCCTCTCTCTCTACTTACATCGTACTGTCCTATATCTCAGATAGTATAATGGCATATATTGGAAATCTCAGCTTGGCTTTGATGACTAGACTACTGAGTGCAGATCCATCCTTATCCCCTCTCGTTTAACCACTTTTCGTCAGCACCCTGATTGTAGCAAACGTTCCGTTTTTTTCTTAAAGGACTATATCCTGTCTGATGACTCCTATAACTCTCTAGGCTTTATTGCTCTCATCCCATCTCATCTTCTTTCCAAGCTTCGACCTGCGGTAATACGTGCTATGGACGTCCTGTTTGGCCGTTGTCCACTCCACCCGATCAGTGCATTACACCTGAAGGGATCCCCAACCGGACAAAAAACAAATAATACCTACGACATTACATTGGTCTTGCTCTCCCTGCGGAATCCTTTGGCAAACCCGCATCCCACTGCTCACAGAACTGCACATCCCAGCCCAACTACCACAATTACGACGTCCATCACGGGGCTGCCCAGAAACTGAAGTATCTCAGTGCAGTGACGGCACGCAATGCCATACCCAGTTTGATGGCATACCCGCAACTGCTCACTTCCTATTTTGACTGCGCCCTCTCGCCTACTCGTCCCCTTACCTACAACCACAATAAAAATCTTCATCTGGTCCCAGCCACACTTGGGAGGCGTTCATTCCAATCTGCTGAACCTTCCGTTGGACCTAAACATCTCGATGTCTTTTACTTTGTACTCCTCACCAAGTCAGTTAGTTTTCGTGCAGTTCAGGTTCCTTCTTGTGTGTTTGCGTGAACTCCCTCTCCCAAGAAACCTTTTACACTCGATCCCGCTCCAGCAGCGACACTAGTGAGTCACTCCAGTTTCACTGCACACTGTGATTCTGAGTTTCTTACTACCATTTATCCGTACCGCATATTCCACCACTTACGCTTTTCGTGACTCTGGCCCATACGCCCAACAGCCCAAGGCTACGAAGCCTCAGTGACGGTTTTAGGCTTCAGTTCAAATCGGCCGCTCAGATCGTGGCAGTTCTGCTGCTTCTACTGATCCTTTATTCTGGTTCCACTACTTCTGCAGAGTGAAGTTTTAAAAATGATTTTTATCACGTACCAGGCAGGAAGCCTTTTGTTATGCCCTCCCTCGTATTTTTTTGCCCGCCACTTTCAAATCTTGACGATAGTATCTTATCTCATCTGATATGTTCTTCATAAGAAAGAATGAGCCAGTTAATTTTGGTTCCCTACCCATGCGGCCTCAGGCGTGACCAAGTCTTCTTCGGATAATGCCCACTGTTTATGCCGTCGTCCCTTTTCCACGGAATTCCCGGTATCCACAAACCCCACCAGTCATGCACTTATTCAGACTGTAACTTTATGATCATGCCTGAAGGTATGCTACCCACTAGTTGGGAATAAACATTATTATTGTGCCATTTTTCAACATCCCCTGAACTTGCTTATGGACCTCCACCCATAGGTGGAGCGGCAGCGGACGGGGTCCGTGAGGTTGAAAGCATTCAGACGAGAGGGGAATTTCGTATTCAATCCACGAGCGAAGCCAAACAGATCTCCTTCGCCTCTGAACAATTCGGAGTATTCCTCGACCACGGATTGTACTGACGGCATGTTACAGGACGGAAGCTTTCGGACATGCAGCTCGTTCACGGCAGTGCTTGGGTAACCCTCAATCTTGTCTGCGCCATAATTTGTCACCAGTTTTCCCCGCTTTAGGTCAACCACGGATTCTGCGCCCTTGAGAAAATCTGCTGCCAAGATTGTCTACTCAATGTCTGGGCTGATGAGGAACTCGTGCTGCACGGACCTGCCTCCCAGGCGCACTGAGTGCATTGACAATCCTTCAATTTTCAGTTGATATCCACCCACTGCTCTTACGGCTAGCGCGCACGGTTTGCATACAGCTTCGTTCCCCCTCCGTCTCAGCGATACCCCTGCTCCTGTGTCAATCAGGCACAGCTCCTTCTTCCCGCTATCTCTATAACGGCCTGTATGGTAGCCTGCCTTACTGCACTAATCGCAACCCACCCGGAAAAAAAGGAGAAACCCAAAGTTTTATTATGTACAAGTGGTCGGGTATGAGGGCATTGCTTCTCCCAATATTAGCATCGGCTCGTTCGAGCGTGCCCCCGCGATTCCGTCTTGATGGCTGCAAGCTGTCCGGCGAGTCGGTCGACTTTGTTCTTCAGGTCCATCTTTGTTGACTCATCCCTGTTCTTCTGCGACTGCAACCTGGCCCGCGGCGCCTCGGCCAGTTCCCGTGCCAGATGCACTAAGTCCTCCTCACTCAACTGACCAGTTGCTCTTGCCAACCGCAACCGGGCACAAAGCGCAAGGTGCATATCTTCGACGAACTGGTCGGAAAGTAACTGCTGGCGCGAAACTCCGTTCAGCCCCGGCAAGGCCCGATCCAAAGACTCCGCAGGGTGGCGAAGAACACCCTCGGGTCATATTCAGGTTCCATCCTGGCCGCCTTGAACCACCTCATAGCCTCCTGGCGTTCGTCCGGTGTGTCGAACTCCGCTGCAAGAGCTTTCGTCGCGGTGGCCCAGTCCATCTTCTGAGGACCTCTTCTGGCCGCATCCAGGGGCGCCTTCGCCCGGCCCCCGAGGAGGGTCTTCAGTGCCGCCAACTTACCCCTGTCGGTTCCCAGTCAAGCCGCTTACGCGACATCCTCCAAATCCTCCGGGAATTTTCGCACATCTTTATCCTCAAAAGGCTGTGGTCACGAGATCATCACCCTTGTCCTGGTCACGGCACCAAACGTAAGGAGGAAAGCCCTTCGCTGCGGAGTTGTTTGTTAAAAAACGCCAACTAAACAGTTACAGACTATTGGTCAGGAAAGTCAAACTCTCATTTGCACGTTGTCTTCAAAAACTGAGTATCCGACTTCTTCTTGAACGCGTCTTCTTGAACTCTTCTGGATATTCAGTGATAGTCATGCAACGGTAAACTAAAACTGCAGAGCAGTTCCACAAATTCCGCAATAAATCCCACCTTCCAATAGAACAAGGCAGAGCTACTATAAGGCACATACTACTCGCTTGCCTCATCAGTAGTATCAACCATTACACTGGTAGGCTTTCCCATCGGATGTGCTTAGATTATTTCGGCAAATGTTACCTTGTCTATAGCTACCGGATTTATGTCTAAGCTAAATTTTACCAGTGGGATATAGCCCAGAAGTACCATAGCTTGGGTTTTTAGTCCTCATCGCATTGCGTTTCTTGACCGCCAGATATCTCTTCCAGTAAACTATTTCTTATTTAGCGAGTATGTCATGAAATCTTGAATAGTTAAATATTGTCTTGCTGGCCTGAAAGCGTCAAAACTCATGCAGAATAATTTATTTATTCGTTCCATAATTATTTATTACCAACATCAGTGACGAAGAAACTTTTCGTTTAACCCGAAATGCCTCACACCGATTCCAAGTTGCTTGGCCTCCCCATACGGCGGATGCATAAATTGTTTTTCTACTTAAATTCTAACACTACGTCAATGAGAGCTGTCAGAGGAAATCTCTCCTGAATTGTTAGGACCATGTGTCAAACTTTCAAGCAGCGGAACCTCTTTGATCCCCCCAAAATTCCTGCCGCTGGCTTTGGATTGAGGTTGTTTCCGGCCGCTTACTAGCAACACATAAACGAATGGTTGTTACAGCTCAAAGTCTTGAGCGAAGGATTTTCAGCGTTGACAAACACTAAAGATGGATATTGCGAAGGAGTTTTTGTTCTCTCTTTGTTAATGCAGCCCACAAAATCCTGTCACACAGCGAGGCCGGTGTGTGCAAACTTGCCATCAGGCTCTCATATTAATCAGGCACCCAGGAAGGTTATTCTCCAGAATTCCCTCAGAATATTGTCCCCGCAAAGATCAAAGGATGCAGAGGCAAGCGGTTTGCATGGGTGCCTGTTACTTTTCCTGAAACCCTAGAATCCTTTGTCTGCTATGCTGAACATTCCGGTTGTCCTACTTATTTTGCCCGTATGGTCATGAATCTTTGAGGTACCTCGAGTGCTACAAGATTCCACAATAAACAAAAATATAATCCCGTTTGTCCTTCCTGATATCTAAAAACCACCCATTTGCTTCTTTGAAAAAGTTGGTGTAGGGGACTTTGGCCCAGCACTGCTCCCCGAGCTGGCTTGGACCACAAAGATCTTCGTCGGTTCTGCGGGTTGCATGCTTCTCTTAAGATAAAACCTGGCAACATCTCGGTACATGCACCTAATATTTCAAGCATAATCGGGCGCTTACTGCGCTTATATTCTTTGCAAACCCTAACACGTTCATAGCCAATGTTTTCCTAGGATATTTTACCTAGCTATAGGCTTGGTTGTGCTCAACCGTTGTATAAATGATTTACCACTCATTCATTAAACGAGTGACCACCGCGCCTGAAGCATGAGAAAAAAAGCCTAAATAATGTTCGCTTGATATTTCCATTTGTTTGCCAACCGGTTTATTACCGCCAAATTTAATCGCGCTGATCACTCATGAATGGGCCCCTGGGGGTCCAAAAAAGCGGTTGCAAACACCGACCCGATCAAACGCATGTAGATGCCTCTTTAAACGTGTAACTTATTTTGAGGTTACACGACTTGAGGTCACCTACACATCAACCAAAAGCAGACAGATATGATAAAAATAGTTTCCTTATACTGATCAACTGGTGGATCTTCCATAACTTTTGATGCATTCCAAAATTCGTTCAAGCTCCTTGCACTCGAGTCCACAACAATGCAAATTTCATTAAACTGTAGACGCGCTTTTTCACTTTTTGTATGTGAAAAAGATTACACCCAGAAAAAACCTAGCTTGCGTCCAAAGTCGATATTGGGCTTGTGCATTGGCTCGATTAAGCAGGTGTTATCCGCCCCACTGCTATTTTTACCGCTAAACAAAAATTTCGTGGACAACATGGACAACAAAACAAGAGTGGCTGCATCGTTGAGCAGTTTTCTATCTTTACAGTGTTTGTAACTAGTGCAAGTTAGATTATCTTGCTGGTTGCCTGTGTCGCTTAGCTACGGTCAGAGTTAAAAGATGAGAAATAGACCAGCATTTAACTTGTTCGAGCAATCGGGTTATGGTTTTACAAACCCCTCGCCCTAGAAGGTGTCTTGGATACATCGCGTTAGTATTATGGCTGGGCTCTGGGTTTAATAACAGCCTAGTGAGACGCGACGTGCGGCTCGTGCGACATCGGAATGGATGAGTTGCCGCTGGAATATTGGGAAGGGATCTACCGTGTCTATCAGACATGCAAAGTTACAGTAATAAAAAGCAGTCCGAAGGCCAAGCTAAAGCAAAGTTCTTTTTGGCAAAGAACTACAGTGCTTTTCCTCAGTTAAGATTCGGTCCGCCTTAGAAGGGGCCGCGTATCTTCATGTGGTTTCTTTTGCTTACAGAATGCTTTGGTGCGCAAAAGCACTCAGTAAATCTAGATAGTTAGCGCTCACCCTTGAAAATTGTGACATAAACAAAATACTCTTCTATGACGTGAGGTTGCAAGTATCTGCGAGTTTTTGAGAGAGCCTGGACGGTCAGCCAACAAGACGGCCTACTACGGGCTTTTAAACAATAGCTTCGTTGGTGGCTCAAACAGTTTCCCTACTAAACATGTTTCAAAGTTGATACGTTGAGGGCCAGCCCAGCTGGCCGTTGATCAGCTTGTCAGAGATGGGTCTGAGAAAAGGTCGGTCGCACCAATTGAGTGCTTACCGTTTCTTTTGTGGTCTGCATCAAGCGGTTTTTGTGTGCATAGGGTTGCCTTTCACTTTGGCGGCTTAATGAAGAAGCCTTCTTTCGCCCTACTGGGCAATAGTGACGCCATCTTATTTTAGTGCCGCGTCTTCCCCGGCTAACAGCAAATAAACGTGTTACTTCCTCCAAGTTTGAACTCACTTTGGCATATGTCTTCCGACACTGCTCCTGAAGTAGTTGTTAGTGGATGAAGGTCGCATCCGCCCCACTGTTACCTGCGAAGACACCCCCGGTTCCGTTGGCGGAGTGCTTCATTACTGTCTGCAGTTTGTAAATAATGATAAGACTAGGAGAAAATTATTTCACAGATATACTCTTTATAAGTTTGCGCAGGACCAGGGTTCCTTGTGTTTTTGGGGTCATGGATTAAGTTGTGGTCCGAGCAAATCAGACTAAGTAAAGCAGTCTTGCGCAATAGGGCAGCTGAGTTTCTGCCCAACATTTTTGCTCCAAGGGAGAATCTTAGGGTCCAACCGGAGAAGAAGTGTTGCCCCGGAATTAAAGTATACAATGGATTACCTTGAAGCGGACGACTTTCGTCCCCAAAAGCTGGTAAATTGATATGGAGAAAACATTGGTCATGCTCTAAACTTTCAGCCAGTTAAGCCCCTCTAATCTCCTAAAGCTTCCTTTCTCCCAAAAAACACCTGAATGCGTGTGTTTCGTCGCAACTGAGCTTGAAGTTTATATGACGTAGATATAGAGCCTAACGTAACCACTGCTCGGCCAACGTGTGATAATGTGCGGGTGAAAATTACGTTCTCATTAGCTCGAGACTTGTGGGCATGCAGATGGCCATCTGCAAACTGACCGCTCAGAAGTGTAGGCTACAACAATATTCATGGACATTATTCAAATAATCTGTTGATAAACCAGCCGTCGGACAATGTGAATCAACCGTGGCGCAAAGCGAGACTGTTTTGTGTTTACTTACCGCTCATCCAATGTACATTCAAATTTGGCCCGCACTTGCTGCTTGATCCTGTGGCAAGGAACAGTGCGCAAATTGTCCAGTGTCTGCCCAATGGTATTCAGTGGGTTTGTATTTATCAGATGATTAAAGTTTAAGGCACTGTCACAGCAAAAGAAACAGTTTTTTCTTCTTCGGCTGAGCTTGACATGCTATGAGTGATGGGATGAAAACTGTACACTAAGAACCTAGGTTGCACGATTTCCCTTCAGTCACGGGTGACTGCAACTAGTGTGAATAACCACAGTAGCTTTGGGTGTCATTTCTGACTTACAATTTTAACTACAACAGTTGGGTTTACCGATATCACCCCCACATTTTACTTGGAGATATGTCGATTGGGATCTGTGCTTATCCGTGTTCAGCAAGCTTGAAAAGGCTTGGTGTGGTAAAGTACAAGCCCTCTGGGAGATCGGGGGCGATTTGTGACTTAAGGGTGATTCGAAGCATAAGTTTACCTAGCTCAACCGTTCAAAGCCGCAGATATACTCAAGAAAGACGACGTGGACACCAAAATATTTAAGACACTAACCCACTGTCTTAGGTTGATATATGAAAATTGTTAGACCGCCATGAACAGAGGTAATGCTTGGTCTAACTAGACATAAAGTATTTACGATGAGTGCACAAGTGAACAATCAGCTATGGTCCAGAAAGAGGCCTAATACACTGACTAGGAATACAAGCGAAGCTTGCAAACCAGGAGGCTGTATCTACTGTTGTAGTAGCACTAAAATGAAATCTGTTTGAAATTTACGGAGCCAATGAGCTTCCCGGATAAATCCGCACAAGGAACTGTTAGTAACAAATGAGAAAAATTAGAACTGACTAAGGAAAAATACACCATTTCAGAGAGCTTATTGCCACTTACGAATAATGCACCTGATATAGACCGCGCGGAAGTGACAAATTAGGCTTTTGGAGCCAGCGCTAAAGGTAAAAAACGACTTCAAAACTCCAAGTAGAATAATGTCGCGCGGTTTAGTACAAAGAGCTCTTTCCACGTTTTTGGATACAGATGAATGAGAATGCCCAGCGGCAGGTTGTTTTCGATTCAGGGAAAGTTCAGCTTCGTGGTACATTTGGGCTGCAAATAAGGCAGTTTGATCCGATACACGACGGATTAACATTTAGAAACGGAGAAAAATTAGCGGAGCCTAGTGGTGAAAGCATTCAAAAACGATCATAGTTTAGATGAGATCAACGCAAAGTCAACGGCTCAAAATTCAGGAGCCAAATTATTGCCATCGGTATGAAGGAAAAGCCGTGCGGGGTTAGAAATACAAAGTTGTCAGTGTTCAGCGGAAAAGAGAGCCAAGCACACTGCCCTGGATAACTCCGTCTGAGGCAGGTAGCAGCACTAATGAGGGGCCTACTTTACTTACCCAGAAACTTCTTGACCAATCAGGGGTAAGCCACTATGGAAGTGGTTTTTCGGTGCGCGTAAAATGTAGCTTGCCAAGGAAGCACCGCAAAAAACCTGATTGAACGCACTAAGAAAGTTATGGTAGACAAGAGTGATACGTAGGCCGGAAAACTGAACCAGTGATAACGGGCTAGTCCTAGTTTGCTGTTGTCGAACAAGCTGCCATTTAGTTCAGTAAGCTTACAAGGTTACACGCCATTGCAACTTTGTCTAGGCTAAGAAAGGAAATTTGAAATTGTCAGGACTATAGCTGAACAGCATATATTCGGGCAGAAGTTTCGTAACTTGACCGCAATAGAGAATCGTGCCTGCCTTGTCAGCAGAAGAATTGTGGGTACGAAAATCCACCCCTCAGTCATTAGATAAGTGTCCCATAGAGAGCTCATGTTCTCTAACATCGAAGACTCTGTGGCGGAAATATGGCTCGTGTGAGTTTTTTGCATGAGTTTGAGGATGTGGAGTGGCCGACAGGCCTTTTGGATGCCGGGCGGCATGTGACAGTGTTCCGACTTACGGAGTTGAGCTTACATATTTTGGAAATTGTACCACTGTTCAGAGGGCAACTGAATACATGGCGGACAACGACGGACCTATCCGGGCCACCAGTTTTAGAGAAAACATCGGGGTGCCGTCAGTGCTTTTAAGTGTACGGCTTCTCTGGTAGCCCGATTTGGAAGCCGTGTTAGTTAGTGTTCGGTGATGTCCTGTAGGAGATATTCGTAATGTAGTCGAACGCATCCGAATCCGATCGTCTGGGGAAGTAAACCCATTATCATTACAATACCCATCATCACTACAAATAACAGATGGAAACATGAAACAGCTAGTTAAGTAGAAGCCTAGTGTTTTTATGGCACCGCTCGATTCAGAGCCGGGTTTGTCTTTGTAAGCTACGACACTTATGCTGGCAAAATCCTTAGAAAACTGACCCTCACAGAAGAGATTCCTTGTCGCCATGAGTCTGCTAGAATGAGTTATGACGGTCAAAACTCCGCTTTTGTAACGCAAACGGGTCACAAGCACACACTGTTAATTTTTTTGCTTCACAAGCGAGATGGTTCTCATTTAATGTCTCCTAGTATATAGGCAATTCAAATAAGGCTACAACGAGTGAGGCATGTCAAAGGCGTGCAACTCCACGGCTGCTGGTGGCGACTTGACTGTCGCCACCAAAATAAAATCCGCAATGATAGCACAATGAACCAAAGACAAAGGCGACTGAGTGCTAGTATAAGCCCTCGGTGGCGAACCTGGCAAGTCAAAGTTTTAAAGATCTGATTAAGTAAAGTATACCAAGAGAGTGCTGAAAACATGACGCCAGGCGAGCACTGACAACACTGATTATTAATCTAGCAGAACGCGCGAAAGCTATATGAACAAATAAAGTGTGCCCGGGGCGTTCATGGGCATACAACAAAGGCATTTTGACCACAAAGGACAACCGGGCAGAGTTAAGGGCGCTAGACAATAGGGTGTCATCATGAGATCGAATGGCTACTACGTGTTTGTGGAAGATAAGGGGCCACCACTATCTTATTGGAATTAAACAAATCTAGGGTTGGAGCGTCCCTGAGCGCTGGAGATAGCATAGGGCATGCCAGAATAGGGTGGATATTTTCTAATTCACATGCAGTTTTGACAAGCCCTGGCAAACGTGGCGGGAAGGTAGCTAGATTAAGACAACGAGAAGAGAGTTTAGTCGCAATGACAGCTATGTTATCATTTTAGCGGAGAAGGAGAAGGCACTTGGCATTTGGTATGCGATACTAAGTGTCTCAGTTTCCAACTGAATGAGCGAGGGGTCACATAGGATCTACTGCCAGTGAACGGAAAAACGACCCACCGTACTGGTTTCGAGTAATTAGGCTATCTCTCGAAAACTAGAGACGAGGACACGGTGTAAGTTTTGGCAAAAGCAATGCGAGCGGTAAGGCACAGTAAGATTCCGCTGATACCAAGGGTGTATATAAAACCTTTGACAAAGCGACCCCAAGCCGTGACAGGTGGATCTTAATAACGGTCGCCTGACTGATGATAGAAGAAAAAGTGTCCTGAGAAGAACGAAAGGCTGGTATCCGCTGATGCAAAATGTTTCAACTAACCAATGAATAAAAGGGAACGGGGCTTTTGTAATAGAACTGCAAATATTAGTTGAGAGGAGGGGCAAGCTGGGTCGCGAAGAACTGCCAGCACCGTCCGGCAGGGAAAGTGAAGTGTTGGGGAATCCGGCCAGTGGACTTGTGGACGCATGATGTAAGCGAGAGACGGGAGAACGCGGGGGAAAGAAGTTGATACCTATGTAGTACGCGTGCTATGGAAGCGCCAATGACCAGCGATTCGCCGAAGACAGGCGCTCACATCAATTTATGTAGATGGAGGACAGAAAAAGGCTCGTGACCCGAAGCGCACTGAGCAGGGTTGTACATCACCAATGCCCACATGTAAACCATACAAAATGCCGGGCATTCCATGCTACATTCAGGCGTAATTTAAAGAGGCATCTGGCTTTTGCTATCAGGCCACTGAAAAGCTTCAGATTGCATGTGATAAAGGGTCTGGGGTTGCGGCAGAAAGAGGCCAGGTTTTATTGCGCTTCATGGCTATTGTTAGATAATGTTGGCATACTGGTTGTGCCTGAGTTCAGAGATGCTAGTTGGGGGGCTTGATTAAGTTGATCCAAGGGTTAGGCAGGCCCTTTGGTAGAGGTCGCGTTGACGGAATCAAAAAATATTTGCGGACAATGGAGAACGTGATGCCACTAATTTTTGCTGTGGAGATGAGCTTTAAAGGGGTGAGAGATTTTCCCTTCTGGAGACTGGAAGCTGAACGCTTCACATTTACTTGGCAAGCCATGCGGCTAGTAAAAATGTGTAGCTTTACGCTACTTGCTATCCAAAATAAATCGGGAGAGGCCACTGAAAACAAGTCAACAGGAAGGAGCACGCATGAGATGCACATTTGGCTTTCAAAATTGATTTTATGGTTTGCCGACAGATTTTGGTGGCTATGTATAGCTCCCACATCTATGAACGCCCTACCCAGACATTTACTGTCTCGCTCAACGCCCTTAATCGTTCCCTGGGTGTACGGCTAATGCATTCATGCACAAGTTTCCTGTGGGCTTAAACGGTGCACTGCATCCCTGTCATAGCTAGGTTCCGCGCAAGTTTTCCATTCGACATCTGAGTACGCTTTAGGTCTCCTAAATACGTGGAACATCTCGTTGTAAAATATACACTTATTATTGTTGCGTACTTACCTGCCTCCAAAGTGCTTCTCTTTGACGCAGTCACAAAAGCCATACGAGAGAAACTCACCAGTTTTCGTGTGCAGGTGCTGCATTAAACAAAACAAAAGAATAGCTTTAAAAGCTTTTCCGTATTTTTACGCTATTCGGTGAGATATCTAACAGTCCTGCACTTGCTGGGATTAACTACTAAATAATACTTCCGTTTTTGTGCACGACATGACATGGAATGCCAAATTGTTTGGACGAAGTTTAACCCACGTCTCATGAAACCTGGTTTTACAGTTTCACGTTACATCCAGCTACATGAAGAGAAGCACATTCATTCACAGCCTGGTAAATTGTAGTCATTAATCAAGAGATGATAGACGGTTGACAAAGATTCCTATCCATCCTCCGGTAACCGGCAATGACGAAACCATGATCCGGTTATCTGCTAGCACAAAAACACTAGAAAAAAGCCCTGCATACCCTGCGCATTTTACAGGGCATGGAGTGTACCCAAGTGAGAAGCCCAGGCCCGAAGCGAGTGCGGCAGAATAAGCTCCAGTTTCAAACTGAGACGGCCAAGAAAAGAAGGACAAACGCTGAACATTTCGCCAAGCGCGATAATCGTCCCCAAGATGTCGGGAACGCACCCCAGTCCCCGCTTTTGCTGGCGCGCTTGCCCGTCCATTAGGACCCCGCCAATGCTGATGACTCATGATCCACATCCGTCGCCACATTCAGCGGGGCATCAGGATGATCGGTCACACGCAGCCTGGTCTATCCTTCACGCTGATTCCGTGAAAGAGGTAGAAAGGAAGAAAATATCCACGTTAAGCATAGGAATTCGGTGGGCTTCGACAGCCTCCCAGCGATGGTTATGTCGAATTTGGCCAAATCACAGTTTCGGAGTCTCTCTAGCACATTTCATAAGCGGCGCGATTTAGGAAACTTATCTCGAATCTTCCGGGTCTAGAACTGGTGGATGATTACTCTTAAAAATTTGCTGGACCATTTTTAAGCCACCTATCGTCTCCAACATATTGAGAGGCCCAGCCGAGCGGACGCTGAAAAGCTTCATATGCGAATCCAACGGGAACAACACGGAGGTAGAGAACGATACAGCCCGTTCCTCAGGCTGCTGAACACTTATGATGAACAGATATTCCCAGCTACGTCCTGCACTTAGTCTATTCCGAGGCGGCCGACAATCTCAAACACATTTTCCTTGTTGAGGTATCCGTGGCATTTGGTACAACGGGCATTCTGCCTGGGGGGCTATAGTCAATGTAGAAAATACCCTTGGGGCGCCTTACTGCTGGTCGGACATTGAAGAACCCCTGCCAAACTGCTAGATATGAGCCCAATGAAGTGCGACATAACAGCCGCAACATCCATCCCTCGGCAACCAACGTCTCACTACGACTAAAGACGAAGGGAACAAATGTTGCTTCATTACATGTGGCCAAAAGCAACCGAAAGCACAGAACTAGAGTGCCCCCTGTTGCTCCGATGAACCCCTGACCAATTCATGCATGAAAGTTTGCAGGCAACTGGCCAAAATTCACCGAATATCTATTGGGGTAAAATGACCATACCGCGTTCAAAAGGACGCAAGTTTTTTGAGTCAGTTGTAGCGGAGATTCGGGAGATCCGGCGGCCTATGCTCAAAGCGGTACGAACAACGATTGGGATTTGTGACTACTTTCGGATCACACTCTAACCCACAACATAGGGCTTCTCGCAGAGCATTTTGAAACCTTTTTTATTTTGAGTCCCCAGTGTAGACATGGTTGTACTATTGCCTCGCTAAAATGGCAGCAATGAACCACCGTGCGCCCTCGACGGACTGAAGAATATCCTTGATCCATGTTGGCCTTAATTTGTCGCGATTCCTTGACAACCTCTAACTACAATGAAAACTCCAAACGACTGAACCAAGATATTCATGTACGGGGCTGTCCACGAACCCAAGTACGACGTCGCGATGACGGTACCGCGACTGCCATACTCACTCAGATGGCTTGCCCGTAGTTCACCATATGCCAAATATATTCCGGGTGAGCTCGTTATGTGCAACCACAAGACCATCCCAGTCCGCTTAATTTGTGCCAGGACTTGAGAGCACTGGCCACCCTATTGTTTTTCTACTAGTTCTGCCCATGAACACACTAATTCATCTAAAGGCACTATCAAGGATTCGGCATACCCTTGAAGTTTAAACCTGGCCGTGGACTCGATACCGCTTGTGCTGACCATCATAAAAAAACAAAAAAAACTTACTAGCTGTGACGAAATTCTTGGCTATGTTTCGCGGTAGGCCTGTCACCACGTCCCAAATAGGTCGCCAATGGCTGCTCCATTTTGAGTTTGCGCGGACATAGAGGTCGCAATACTTGTTCATGTAGTCTTGAGATTATTTTCAAATGCAATGCAGAAGAAAGCACCTGAAGAAATCAGCTTTTTCACAAAATTTCCCACCGTCTTTACGGACACGGTACGCGGAACCATTAGCAGCCATTAAAATACGAATCCCTCGCCCACAATGGGCCTTGAGTACGTTTAAACAACTTCCAACAAGTTGCAGCCGCGCAGGGAGATCTCAAGGGTTTGAATAAGTACCATCAAATGCTAAAACTTTATGTTAAAGTTCCTCTCTTTCGAACCATGGTTTCAAAGAAATTTAGGGTGTGCGTCTAAGGCTCGGCGTCAAGAAGCTTCCCTTTCACACGATGCTCAGGAAACCCGCGAAGCTGACTGGGTGTCAGATGTAGTTCATTAACTATCCCACATCTGCATTTCATGCTCAAGTTTCACAGCTGAACTTCTTGGAGGATGCCAGGGAAACAGCTGAGAAAATGGAGCTGAAATGAGAGACTGGCATAAAGAAAAAAGGAGTGAAGAAATAGACTAAAGTGGGAGGGGAAAACGAATTGTGCTGCTGCTATCGTGTCAAACATTACTACCCACCCAAATTGCACTGTTGCTTAAGCCACTTGGAAGCTATAGTTTAGCAGAATGCGAGACATTCTTGAAAAATGTGTGTTTTAATTGGTCGAAAAATGTACCCTAAAATAAGGCGTATTTTTGAAAGGCAATTAGAATTTCGCGGTGAAATTGAATCAGAATTCACTGTTGAATAGTTGAGAAGGTGTAGAGCTTTCTCACGATACAGATTACCTGAGTCTTTCATCGGAAATTTCGTTTTAGTGGACTGCTGCTTGTTATGGTGCGGAGTGAAGGAAAAAGGTGAAGGGTGATTTATTACGCGAAATTCAAGATTTCGTGGACACGTTGAAAAACTTAATCTAAAAGTGGATAAAAAATGGAAGGAACAAGGAATTATATTCCTCACAATCGTACAAAGTTGGCTTGCAGACCAATACCTGGAGTGAGTGATCGATTTTTACGACATGCGTTAACTCATTGAGCTCACAGACTTTTTGCTTAATAGTCCAAGTAGCATTTCTGGTTTCAATCCAGACCCCTTTACGCATTACATAGATGCTTCATCAGGTAAAACTGACATTCTAAAGTTTTTTGAACATACACCCAGTTTTTTACGTTCAAATTCCTTTGAAACCTTCCAAAGGAACCATCATACTGCTAGGCATCTCCTTCACTGTAATAGCAGTCCCTACCCCTGGAGGGATTGGTGCGGCTTTGCACTATCCAGCAAGCGTTTCTGTCAAGTATGATTTGAATTTTTCAGTGCTGAGGGCTCATTGACCACTGTCGGCGGTATATTACATGTGTAAGTCGTACGGCTAGAGAAGCATTATACGTGCACAGGCCGTTGGGGATTTTGTTTGGCTAAACCATGTAGAACTTAATAACCAGCCTCACACCGAGCTTAAACACCACTTCTCAGATAGAAACACTGATAACAGTTACAATTACTGATTTATCTCCGCGATCGGAAGTTCACGGTGTTCTAAACGCACTGAAAAATCACAGCATAATCTTAATCCGATATATCCTGTAGATTAGAAATATGTACCCTGTTGTATCGACTTACAACTCTGAGAAAACTACAGGTGTGTGATGCCATTATTTATGGATTTAATAGATAATTTATATCCTAAGCAAACATACACGGATGGCGACATGGTTGGCGACAGGAGTATCATGGTCGATATTTCTGGTCCGAAGAATATGGCGGATTGAGGGTTGGCTTATGCTGCAATTTTTCACCAGATTTATACCTCTACAAAGTTCAGACCTAATCGGTAAAAGCAATTATTATTGTTGCTTCAAGTTAAGCAAACTAACGTCAGCAAGTAAGGTTTCCGTGTGCTTAAGTAAGGAAAGTTGGGGCGTACAAACTTGTCATCATCAACATCACCGACGGCACAGCAATAATGATGTGCACTACCATGTGGTTGTCATTTAACGGACCTGAAAATATGCCGAAAGAGCACGGATCTGTAAGGTACATCCTAGTGTAGATATAGATGACCAACGATAAATGAACATAAGCAAAGTCTGGAAATTTGGTAAAATGCATGGTTTTGTACAAAGAAAGCAGGGTGCAAGGTGTAGTAAACTACTGTGCGCACATGTATTATTAGGCCTCCGTAGATGAAAAGTGGTCCACACTAATGAGCGATGCCATTCAAGCTGGCTAGTTTCAGTGGCTGCTGAGATTATTGTATTGTGAGAACAGCTTCGAAATTCTCACTCGAACTTAATTTGAAAGGATCTTTTATTGAGCAGCCTTGCGGCTAAACATTGTCTCTAATATATACCGGCAACTTGCTATCAAAAGCGCTTTAAAATATTTATCCAAAAACAGGTTGTTGGATTTGCGAAATCATCAGACAGCCACATTAGGCATTTAATGCCAATAGGGAAGAAGTTCGGTATCTTTGAGGTCCTTTCAACACAAACCTTCAAACGTCCACCTCACTACATGTTTTGTTGTCGAGTGAATAACCAAAGAGCGCGCCACCGGCGCCAGGCCAATACTATCACTTAGGATAGTGCTTTGAAGCTGTACGGAGTATTCATAGCCCGCGAGCTGGTTTTGTGAAGCCCTCTCCTCCTCGAATATGCATTTCAATTAACAATTGAGATATGCACTCATAATTAAATGAAAAAACCCGTAGGTTCGCACTTGATGCACACGTACGACCAGTCTGTACTCTGATATTTAACCACGGATCTAGTGCATCATTTTCAGGCTTTGGATAAAGAGTGCTCCTTCTGCTATGCAATGCAAAGGACTTTGGTTGAGCGCACGTAAGCGATATCTCTGTAGTAAAAATCGCCCCAAAATACACCACTGCAAGTGCCGAGCAAAAACAGGCACTTAACACACTTGAATAGGACAGTATCAGAATGAACAGCTAATCTGGCGGCTAAACGTTCTTTTGTCAAGTTTGATACTGAGCGTCAGGTTTGGCTCGCTGTCTGCAGCTCATGCCACATAAATCAACGCTAGGTTGCTATTCAGAGAGGTTGCAGATTTCCGTCATTTATTAGCCCTTGGCGAATAAATTCTTGAAATTGATCTGTCCTGACTCAGGATATAGTCAGAGTAAAGTCAGGTGAAGCAAAGTAAGGAAAATCACAGTATTATTGTAGACAGTTACCGACCGCTGTTTACATCATTTTCAGCTAATCATTGCATAAGAGGCGTGACCGGGCGTGTTGGTATCCAAGGATGGTTGTAATGTTAAACAGTGCCACCCGTGCTTAATCCTTTAAGGCGGATAATAATTGCTTCATAATTCGTGAGTCAGGTGCCAGACGTTTGTGTATGTGTGAATCCAAATGCTTAAGCCTGAGTCCAGCCAGTCAATAGATATAGCCAGAAATGAAAATTAGAGGCCGGACTACAGAAAATCCGAAGCATCTAGTAGATCATTGAGACTTTTTATGGACTGGTTGGAAATTTCAAACTTGCGAGTGATAGAAAATTTAACCAAATCAATGGTGCCATCCGGAAAAAAATACCAGAAGCTGGGAAAGTGTTTTTTCCAAAACATTCTCAAAACTTAGCTTTCGCTGAAGCAAAGATACAAAAAGACTTCAGCACTGAATAAGCTCATGTTTTATCTGACTTTTACGTCAAAACCGCCACATGGTTGTGCTACTAACATCTCAACGGCACCGTTAAATTTTAGTGTTAATTTGTTAATTTGTGTTACTTTAAGTAGACTACTTGATGGATGGACGAGTCAAACCGCTAAAACCATTCCGATTAGTGGTTCTAAGCGGAGAGATAGGTTGTGGATCAAACGTTGATATTTCTATGTACTTGGTTATCCCTTATTTGGGGTCTTAAAAGTGATGAAGTTCAAAAGCTTGCCTGTCTCAGCTCACGTAGTCAGTTGGGATAGTTACTTACAGAAGTAAAAATAGCCAGAATTAAAAATCATTCTGGTGGATGGTGTGAGCTTCTCGGGGCAATCATAAATAAACGATGGCCAAAGGTTTGCGTTTTAAAGCTTAAAATTATTCCTTGGTCGCGCTTACCTAATTTAATCACCATAATGATTTACGTTTGGCCTAGTTCTAATTGGCGGGTTCTCACCATAGGAGGTCCAAATCACTGCAAAAGTTGACTTGGCCGTCTGTTGAGAATGCAAGGCAAATATAAAGCGTCGATCCCCAAAAACACGGTTACTTATAACTAAAAAGATAAGTGTTCTAAACATGCGTGCAGTGCCTAAACATGCTTAAAGTAAATACACATTGATGTAAGCTTAAAAACAAGTGTGCAATATATCTTAAACACCCATTTTATTGGCGTACGAATTAGGATCAGCCACAAAAGGTGGAACTAATCTGAAGATTTAAGGGTTGAAAACGTGAAATTCCTTTTCTTCGTTTTGAATAATAACAGACATTAATTCAGAGAGAGGATGTTGTTTTCTTTGAGGGTTACCGTAACAGATACCGTTGTTTTCTATGGTACCACAATTTTTACCTTTTTCTCTCCTTGACGTGTTTATTGAAGAATTTGTGGTAAAACCACTGCAGTTGATTTAAACCTCCTGACTGGTTCATCAAAGTAGATCAGAATCAGTTTGAACTGTTCCAAGGCTCTCTTTTGCACCGCCTCTAGACAAGATGTCTCTTGTTAAATTACTTCTAGTTTTGGCTCTGTTTCAACTTCTATCGTCTGCATACGAGCGTTTGTGTGTAAGAAGCCTAAAAAAGGTTATCATTTGTTGAGAAAAGTTTTTTCTGTTGGTTGTTGGACGTTGTCCGAAGATCCCTACTTAAATACCAGAACCAGGCCTAGAGAAACACATAGTTTATTAGCAGACAATGTGTGAAAATCAATGCTTCTATAGCTACATACATTCGACGTAAACTCTACTTATTAATCTAAGGTGCTTTACATTGAAAAGAGGAGTACGAAGAGGTCGCCAAGGTTATTTGACTTCATATCCTATCTAAAAAATTAGCACTAAGGCTGAGCAGCATTCAGTATTGAAATTCTGTGATCATTGTTTTATCATTTTTTTGGGATTGTACGTCGCTGAAATTCTTTGTTAAATGTATATGGTTAAGCCGTAAGAGGAAGCCGACAAGCGATTGCAATCAGTTCTCTAAACATCGTGCAATAGCGTTTAAATGGAACGTAGAATAATAATAAAGCCATCTACTCTAGACTTTTGCTGGTATTTCGGGTTGTAGATAGCATAGAAGACTGCCAACTATGCACTTGTTTCTTGGGGAACGGGCGCGGACGGTTAGGGTGCACGCAAAATATTTGTTAAGCAAAAGGTCCGTTGTAGACCTGAAGGAATGGATATCTATTTTCTCATCAACTAATTTGCTGGAGTATTTTAAGATCACTGTTGACTACCTGCCAATGAGATGTCGGAAAAAGGTATAGCCTAATGTGGAATGCTAAAAGAGGAATATAGCGTGAACGTACAACAGAAAATCAATAGGGCATCCATATAAGGTGCACTATTATACCCGTTTTCTCAGCATCTGCAAATCATTACATAATTGGCACGTACACAGAAGTGGTTAATACTGGGTACTGCGGTTTTTCCTCTACGTTGACAAAAGTTTCTGCTCTGGTGTTATCAGAGTTTCAGAGTGGGTTTATCGAAGGCTTTTGCGTCTTTAGGCACCAGCCTCAGGTTGGTTGGTTTTATTTTAAACAATGCGCATTTTATAAATTAGTTGATAAATCCACTTTCGTAACCTTTTATTAGTAGTAAACATCATATTTTTCCTTACATACAGGCAAAACGACTCAGTCAGGCTAACCCACAGTAAAATGCACATCGTAAAAATACGAAAATCGGACCGCTGCGCTATCTTTGGATAAGTTATTGAGTGAGAATACAAGTACACATATGATACCTGTCTTTATTGCTTACAATGTAAGCCAAGACGAGTAGTTACTTTGGAGAGTAGTATATTTGAAGGGTCTACTTTGCTCTTGAATTCTGAAAAGCTATTTATTTTAATTAGGAGCAAATACACACTCAAAGCCAAATGGTTTGATGATTCAATTGAATGAACGCGACAATAAAAGAAGTATTTACCACCTACCGTCGACCACCACGCCAAGTGGTGCAAATAGAAACTAGGGAGGAACCATAGCCTACATGAACGGCAAAAGACAGTAAAATAAAAAGTGAGTTGTACCCAGTTCTCGTTGCTTTGCAGCTGCAAAAACAAACACGATGGCGAAGTGTTGGATAATAGTGATTGAAAATCTGACAGCAGGAACATCGGAATGATTTCCTAAGGCAATATAATAAAGGATTAAATTGAATTTTAGCAGGACTGAATCGAGAGCGCTTTCTATTCTGCACAGTGGAAGTAGGAGTACGGACTCCTTCAATATACAGTGTGTTAGGGCCGTTTGACGGGATTGCTTTCTATGGTGAATTGAGGATTTTTGCTGTACTTGCAGAAATCTGAGTTCAAAAGAAGCTGTCCAAATGATGGTTCAGTTTTCCGCTAACTCACCAATTTAGGCATTTTTGGGTCACAGTACGTTTATCCTAATGACACTAAAAAATCCCAACCAGGCACTCTTGGAAAATACTGACAAGAATTTTGTGTGCATATAGCATGACTTCGAAAGATACTTTTCTCTCTTTTCTCTCATATTCTCCTGTAACTCTTTCACATTCATCGCTTGCATTTACTTTTTATGTTTTTAAACATGCTCTACAAAAAATAAACGATGAAAAATGTGCAACGTATGATCGAACCTAGTGTATACATGAGGCGGAGATGGCCGGTATAAACCCATTGGTAAAATATGGTTGAATACGCTGTTTTAAAATAATATTTATAAACCTAATTCAGTTACATTGTGAGGACAGTGAACTACAGATTTTCAGTCTCTAGGGTATAGAAAAGTAATTCCCGCCGATAACCAAATCTGAGGTTTGCAAAAGCACTAAAAAATAGCTTCTTAATTCAGCATACTACAGGACCAATATCTGGTGAAATTCGGCGGGTAAAGATTGAGTTAAGCTTTATATGTTTCGTAGACATGGGTTGCATTCGAGAGTCTGCGAAATGCGCACCTTCTGTAGCGCGGCGATCAGCAGCGCGTCGTTCGAACCCACTTGATTAGTGTAGGCCGACGCGAAAAAGTCTAGCAACCAGTATTGCAACCGATTAGCTCAGAAATGTTTGCAACATAACTCAATGCTCCAGATTCGTAAGGCATCTGATATTACAGATGCTTAATTCTTATGTTCGCAATGACCATCTGGCAGATCTGCAAAAATGTATGTGAGATAAGCTTAGCCAGCCAAACTTATCGCAGGGTCGCAGGCGAATTTGCAACTACTAGACGGCTGAACTGCAATTTTTCCACCTGAAGATCAGTCCACCTACAAACTGAAGGACGGTGTGTGGATGATCAAATGCCACAAGTAAATCCGTATAGTATTTCGGACTGTTCTGGAATAAGGGATTGGCAAAAATGTCTTGTAATCCGCATTTATCGGAAATAGATATAAAGCATCTAATACCTTTTTCAGGTAATTCATTGGCTGATTAGGTTTTGCCCGAGGCTGACCTTTAGTCCAACATGCAAACAAATATTATGATACAAGTTGCTTTTATATCTAAATCTTCAGTACTTTTATTTGTCTTTGCAAGCTGGAGGTTGATGTTGCAATTTTATCAGTTTTTTGAAAAAGCTATTTGCAGATTCAAAGAAGGGTTAACGTGAGAGCAACCACTAAAAGTTGCTTCTATAATTTTTGCGAACTAACTTTTGACCATCCGAGTCACTACAGAATAGAACACTATTTGCAAACTCATTGTCAAGTTCATTCTGCAAAACATGTTTACATCTGATTTTTATTGGGACATTGATGGCGTTTCTTTTTGACACCCTTTGCTTTAGCAAGTTGAATACCTTTCTTTGGCCGGAGGTTAACTGGAGGTGAAACCAAACAAATCACATCTGTGCTACGACCGTCATTATGGCACCATAACCAAGACATACTCTACACTTCGTCGTGATATTCTGTCACTGATATTATTCAAACTTTCGGTCGGATAAAATGCTACATACTAATTCCTGCACCACAGCGACACTACAAATCGGTGGTGCCTTTGAAGTGCAAATCTCTAACGCTTTGTAGATTCAACAAAAGTCTGAAGTTTCAACCACTATTGTTTAGACCATGGATGATACCCTTTATATTATGATCAGGGGCTGAAAAGCAATGCTGATGGTGAGCACTTTAAAATTGATAAACTGCTAATAGTTGTTCAATCCACTAAATTTAGTGACAACGACTGTCTGTGTTTTTTCCGAACACGTCAATAATTTTACAAACCTTGGTGGGTAAATGCTGGTCCTCACTCTGCTTAACCAAAAGAAAATTTTTCAGTAAAATTTGCATAATACTAGATACGTCTATCAGATTGCTTCCCAGTCTGTTGTTGTACATATGCGGCAGTAAATTTGATCGCAGTTTAGTCATTAGTAGCAAATTTTTTGTGTGCACTCCAGCGTCCGTTGGCATCGGCGGAGTCGAGTGAGAATTCCGCACAGTCGTCCACGTAGTCGTTCTGATGCTTGTTGTCCGTACTGAAGAAAGAAAAAGCAATATTTATCCGTATAAACTTGTCCTGTATGCAGCCAACGATGTAAGGAACTCCTATAAAAAACAATTACTTGAGTCGCAACTCCATCTTTGCGAAATTTGAATAGAGGTGGAGTGAACCTGAGCGTCCTTGATAAACAACACATGTTATAGCAAGGATCTCTGCGAGGATTGCCGCATGGCTATTCCACTATAGTGTTCTTCCTCTGGTGCTTCTACCGGTAAGAACGCGTCCCGAAAAAGTACTTTTTGCTTCGTATGAGTTGCACCCCTTTTTTGACCCGCATATAATTTATTTCTAACCAAATGTATTGCACACTCTTATCTTTGAGTATTGTATTGAAACTTTACTTGGTTTCAATCCACACAGTCAGCTTGATCGTAACCAGCTTTGTGAATAGTTCTCAATGATACTGATGTTCAACAATCGATTGTTGATACATCCTGTAAGAGCTTACGTCGCCATTTAATTTAATTTCAATAAGATAGCCGTCCTTTTAGCGTTGCCCAAAGGTAACACCCATGCTTTAGGGCTTTTATTTTTTTCCTTGGATCACAACAGATAGTGACGACATCCTTTCGTCCCCTTCTGACGGCACCAAAATGGCCAATAGTTTCAGCCTTTGATTTTGATACGCTATTCTCTTGAACTTTGCTCCACTGAATTGCGAATCATTTAAAAATGTGAAGACACTTCGCACGCGCGATGCATCGGTATTGATACATTCGGTAATACACCGTGCCAATATCACGTTTCTGTCGCGTGCGCATCTTTTTTAAATTTTTAAGTCTATCCCACTTGATCTGACATAACTTCCAATGAACGAAAAGACAACTGCAGAGTTCAGTCACAACCGAGGTATTAGGTCCGCTTTTAGTTAAAAGTCGTGCACGACAGCGCATGGAGTAAACAGATAGTTTCAGCTGGTGTACAGCAGAATCTGATGGCCTACGTCAGTCCTGTTATTTTTTCGTTCAGCCGTATCACCTTTTCGGTGCACGGCTGCCATGCCACCCGAGGACAGCACGAGGGCTGAAGTACTTTTAGGTTGCCCTAGCCTAGACAGGGGCGGTCGAGATGCCTGGGTGAGTTCAAACGAAAGACCATCCGGTCAGTAGATTAGTGCCTGTTATTCCGAAGGACAGATTCACTCACGTGGAAGGCAAACGGTAATTGACAGTCAGATTTCTAGTCTATGCAAATTTCGGATGTGTATGTTTCAGGTATTCCTAGAGCACACTGTGCGAAGGCACGTACGCTTGACGAAATCAACCAACACATGAAACAAGCTCGGAAACCCCTGTTTTGAAATAAACAAGAACATAATGTTCCTGGTTGTCGGGAAAATGATCTTTGCTGGGATCTCTTGCTATTTCATGTGAACTCTGTTTGTTGCCCAATCTGCGAACTATGAAGAACGAGTCGAGAACAAACTGGATGGAAGCGCGTAGATGAAAACAGCGCTAGAACTTGAAAAAGCGCAACATCTAAGCAAAACAAAACAGTGACCTACAGTGCGCACTGAACAAACATGGTACTTGCTAGTCGAGAGGCATCACAGCAAGTGGGGGAACATGCAAACTAGTCACAAAAGGTGGAATAGCTTGAGCTGACTGCCGAATTTGCCCTCATGTTAGAAAGCTTACTTACCAGGTCTTCCGTACGTTTTTTTGGAAGCAGGGCTGTAATTTGCGTTCCGCAGGTTACTCCAGGTCCCTTGCACTTCTGCAAGCATAACAGGTCAGATGCGTGGGAGTTTGGTTTGCAAAATAAAGGGTGTATATCAACAACGTTGTATTGGAAAATATAAACATGCCTTTTGAATAGCCCCTATCTTAGTCCGTCTTTCACTACAGTCCGGAATTCAGCACAAGGTTGGCAACTCCTACTGTAAACGCAAGGACACGAGCGTTAATTTTCAACTGAATAGCTTCTCACCTCGCAACGGTTAGAACAACTGTCTCCAAACAAGAGGATGATTCCACCTCAGGAGAAAAATTTAGGGTTTCAGGGAGATGTGAACGGAGGTTGTGAACTTTCGAATCGTAGGCTACTGAAAAGTTAACTGTTGTTTCGTTTCATCCAATGTTTGAATCAGTTGACACTTGACTTTGCTACTTGATTTGCTTATGTTTACTCCTAGCCACCTAGTCCCGTGTGGTATTGATGGTAGATGTACGGTCAGATGGTGTGGGTGTTGTACTGAAAGCGTGTCTCAACCTGTTTGGCGTTAATCAGTGAAATCCACACGGTTAAAATAGCAGAAACATTTGGTTGCACCTTGAGTGCGTGTGACGATCGTCCTATGTGTTCCAGCTTTACTCATCCCGGGGTGGAATATGCACGTGAATGAAGTAGTCAAGACGACCAGTCGAAGCGCTTGAATGAGGCGACAGTTGCCCGATTATTGTCACCTCTTTATACAGGACAGCACGGCGGGTACTATAGCGAACATTCAAATCACACGTGAGGGTGATCCGGTGAGGGACTAATCATCAGGACTTAAAAATATCACATGACGATGGTCTGTATGCCACTTCTCAATCCATTACCATTTTTCTTACCCTGGTTGTGCCATCTGATCGTCGATTTGGGGTGAGAGGACCCATACCATCCATCATGTTCACACTTCCTCTTCTCATGCACTTCACTACTGGCCTGTTTTGTGGGATCGCTGTGGAAGCACGATGACTGTCATTCGGTCTTAATCTAGAATCGCGACTTTTCTGATCAAGATGACGCTAATGTGCTATAAATTGCTTAGATATTTCCACCTCAACGGC
The DNA here is from genome assembly GCA_004794785.1 of Opisthorchis felineus. NCBI lineage: Eukaryota > Metazoa > Platyhelminthes > Trematoda > Opisthorchiida > Opisthorchiidae > Opisthorchis > Opisthorchis felineus. Next base: position 294,051 of record SJOL01006482.1, read on the forward strand.
TCTATCGGCCTTGAAGTTTACAACGCGACAACTAACGAAATACCTGGGGCCATCTACTTTTGGGACCTAAAATTTGTTTGAAAACCGCTGTCCTCGTCGGGTATAGACCAAATACAGGTGGTATGGTGATCCAAGGTGCCACATTAATCCCATAATATCTTATTGATCTTACTGGCACTTATCTGTTTTTTTTTCTCAAATCTTGGATCTTGGTAAATCAGAATTTTTGACCTCGGATATGCACTCCTGCTAATGTATTAACAGATTTGGTCATGGGTATTTTGAGAACATCCATTCTCCTGTTTTGTATCATAAATATATATATATATATATATATATATATATATACATATATATAGAAACCGTTCAGCTGTAGCACCCTCTCGGTGCCTAATTGCCATGCCACCAGAGAGAGGCACGAGGGCTGGAATACTACCAGATTGCCCAGGAGAAATTGAGAGGCAGACGTCGGGTTCGAACCACGGACCTTCCGGTCAGTAAGTTCGCACT
>SJOL01006482.1:294576-328950 GCA_004794785.1 Opisthorchis felineus
TATATATATATATATATATATGCTATTGAGGTGCTATTGAGGTGAATGTTCTTAGCTCATGTAGAGTAGATGGTCGGTGATTTGTTCGCTGAGCTGGGCAGTTTGACTGCAAACGTTTAATCACCAATCGGGGTGACATTATCAGTGCGTTGTTAGGGCGTGTAGTGGAGCGTAGCGATGGGTCACTGGTTGTGCCATAATGGCTGTGCATAGCCAATGATCAACCTCTGCGCTGCCTAACAACGCACTGATGATGTCGCCTCGATTGGTGGCGAAACGTTTGCAATCAAACTGTCCAGCTCAGCGAACAAGCCAAGACCAAATATACATATGTTTGGCTGCTGTCCCCACAATAACGGACCCATAAGACTCGGAGACTCTCCACAAGAGACCTTGAGAAAAGTATCTTCAGGTCGAAAAATTTTCGACTACACAGCACGTTGCCACTTTGTGGAGTGTTTGCGTGCCAATTACTTATCCCAGTTTGCTGCTACGCTGCAGCATTGACTTTGCATACTCAAAACCGAGTGGAAAATAATCACGTCGATCCATAGTGTCTCAGACTGTTGCCGTTGAGTGCATATGTTATCAGATGAACTGATAACTGCGCTCGTTTAGAGAGAAAGTCCATGCGAAGTTTGGCCCTGGAAGTCTGTTTTACATTGCAACTTTTGACCGCAATGACACCTGCTTGGTGCTGAGGATCAAACTGTGCGTTGAATTTCTGTGTATGTTTACTCCTGATAACTAAGCTTCTCGTCAGAATCGGAAATCGAATCAAATGTTACTTAGATTCAAACTCAAATTATTTTCACCACTGATACTGTAAACTACAATTTCATAGTTCTTGACGTCTTTTCCCGCGAACTCATGAAGCCCATATACAGACCCAGCTCTTAAACCTCCTGTGCTCAAACTGCCAGGCTTCTTTTCTCAGAGTATTATTCGAACACTGTTAAAAATGTCTGACATCCCACCACCTTAACAGTTTGGTACTCATCGGAAGGGACTTAGTCCATTAGTTTCAGTTAGTTAGCTTTTTCCATTTACATTTCTTCTTGTCCTGTTGTTTTGTCAAGCGGTGAATTTTTACTCTACATTTGAACGAGGAAGGTCCGTGGAAGAAGGCACATATTGTAAACTAGAGTTTATAACGTTCCGTATTTCTTCTTCGGATGGTACGGTATCGACTAATCGCTTTGGGGCGTGCAACTGTTCTGAACAGACATTATTACAAACTATTCTGCTTTTTATCTTGCCGAAACAGCAGATACTGATGAAGGCTTGTAGAGGAATCTAAGTGCGTGTGGGTGGTAGTGGTGGAGTGTGACAATCACTGGATTTGTAGACATGCATCAGGAATGGAATAAGTGTATTTTACTGACAAGTGATGAATGATTGACGTGTTTACTTCAGGAGCCTCAGTACTATAAGAATAGCCAATAAAACTGCTACGTCTGGTATGTCAAGCTATTCCTCGTTATTGATCAATGACTCGATTTACAAATTGCACTGAGGATTGGTGAGCTACCGCTGAACTGAGGCAAGTAAATAGTTGCCTTTAAAACCCTTAACTTATGACGTACAATTTTTGTTGTGGAGGTATTTTTATGAATGAGAAAATTCGGTCCTTCGTTTTAAACGCCCATTCAAGCATACACATCTTTTGTCTGTAATGAATTCCGTAGGTTAACTTGCTTGGAACACTAACCATTTTCACTTGTGAAAAGACCTATTATAAAACAGATTTAACTGGATAAATTAGATTTCATTTGTAGCGTTATAGCTGTGATGGGACCAAATTCCAGTTGTCATACACGGACAGTAACAATACCCATTTACGTTCTTCGGGATTTTACACTTTACGGGATTTCTCTTCGTTCTACCCCTGGACCATTTAGCTGAAGCGTGGTTGAGTCCTTACAATGAAAAAAGACAACGTCACTTTTATTGTTCCTCGTTAGCGTCATTTTCTTTGTAACAACTGAGTGGTATATCTGATCCATTCTGTTCTTTCAGCCAATATCTTAAAAGACAGCACATAACAAACTACTGAGTCGAAGTTGGTAGCGATCCTTTATCACATCAGTATACATTTATTTGAGCAAACGGTCAAGACCGGTCATTTTCATTAATTTTTTAAATAGGATGTAGAAAGCCTGAGGTTTGCTCTTCTCTAGTCAAGCACCGGTATACACAACTCGTGGGAAGGGTATTTGGATGTGCGTTCGACCATCCTTCGAAACAGTGCGTTCAGTCAACAGTTGCTGCACACTGAATTTGAGTTGGATAGTTGTGCAAATTCGTTGCTGTAAGTGATGCAAAAAAGAATGTACTTGCTCGTAGATGGCGTGAGAGGTAGTGCCTTGAATATGACACATCTACCAAATTCATCCCCATAGAAGTTGACCCACTCTGACGCGCTAGAGTAAAGTTTAATGCAGTGTGGGCAGTTAGTTTGTACCACCGACCGCCCCGGTACCGACGGAGAACTGATGTAGAGGTCTACTGGCATGTGTGAAGTTCTGTACGTTGATCAATGACCAAGCAGTTCTCGCTAAGTGCCCACAAAAGAGAATCCAGGAGCAGACTATATGGTAAAGGCAACACTGCTGCTGAGGTTTAGCTTGAGCAGCACTTCCAGCCAGGATGCCATTACATGGCGTTGCTTGCGGGGAAAACAAACAGTTTTTTTTCAGTTGCAACAATGGAGCTGGTTCCAGTTTTCTCCACATATTATCCGTCTGGTAAACTGGCCTTTATTAGAAAAGCGAGGAGTTTGTAGCAAAAGGGGTTTAAATAATGGACGCAATCCGTTTCGTTCGACACTTTCAATGGCACGATAAAGTTTCAGCTGTCTGTGAAACTGAACTAAAGGTAAGGCTACATAAGGCAATGTTTGTTGAGATGTGTGGTACAAACGTGAACAGATATTGATCTAAACCTCCATGAATTGACGACCCGCCTCCATACGCATACCAATGCCTAAGTAGCCAACTTGCACTTTTCTTGACGAATATGATAGCGAATTCAAGATCTCATACATATCAGAAGTGTTTTTTTACTGCATTTTTCTTCTCCACTTCGTTACTCGAGTCAAGCTGACATCTTCATCGCTGTTATTTGGAAGAGTGATCAATGTTTACAGTTTATTATCTCAATTCAAATTACAGGCTGAACGGATTGAGCATTCCGCATCAGAGTGATGCTGACTTTCGCTTTCATATACAAAATGGATGCATTATGAGTAAATCGTCTCTTCCGTCGCAGAGCACTCTTTGTGCATGCCTTGTTTAATTGTTTAGTAGAGACATGTAACAAAAGGAGTCGTAGCATTGCAACAACAGGCTGTTTTTCTTACTGCTCAAAACAGCCTTTAGCAGGGGAACATGCGCTTTCTATATTCGTATGCAACATACGGGAATCGAATCTGGTACGCTATAGTTTCCGCAAACTTCAACCCAATCGGACCATAATGTTTCGGTTTGCTACCAAGAGGACGGTGTGATTGAATTGAAACTCTGTGCATGCTCTCATAAACCCTGTCGGAACCGATGGTTACTTCGCAGAGTTTATTTTTCGGTAAATTACAAATGGACGGCCTAAATAGAAGTAGTGATCTCTAAAGATTAGCAGAAATCGAATGACGCAAACGCCACCTGTACTGCACGCTCACGCAAGCTGTGCTTATTGATCAATCCAGCTGCGTGATGAAAATGTTAGTGCAGTGCACTTTTCTAGGTCCTAACCAAGAAATCTACCGACTCATCATAGTCAGAATATTCACTCTGCATTTTCAGCAGTCCTTGTTGGAGGCCGGACACCTGAAAGCTAACGAGTTGAAATTGTATCAGACGTTTTCAGCACATGTGTGATTAGATCCTAAAGATCTAAACCACACGCGTGCTCTCGTCTACGTTGGCTGTAATCAGATATGTGTAAAGGATGCGAAGGATCTATAAATATATACGAAAATGTAACAATAAGGGCTCATTCAGACATGCACCATCCATCTGTACCTTGTACTCCCAGTGGACACTTGTACTGATTTTCCCGAACAAAAGGTAGGGTAATTCCTAAATATCAGCCTATATAGTCCGAAAAAGAGACATAATTTGGACCAAACTGTAGTTCTTGTGCTGTTTATAACAATGTCTGAACATTCTCCACAGTCGGAATCTGACCAACCAAGTTGCTCTGGTTCATTGCAGACAACAGCCCCCAGCTTCTTGTTGACTAGTGGACTAGGACTTGCAGCAGGTGACTGGAGCCGGCGCTCACTGTTGTGCCAATTGATGGTTTGTGATTACTCATGTTCGCCTGCCGGTCTTAGTCCTTCGGTTTCACGTCGGTGTTAGGTTACTGAGCGCAGCCACACACTTGATTTCGCACAAGCCATCTGTGATTGACCAGATAACTGGCAGTTCAACCACTGTTGACCAGGAAATTCGATTCAAATGCTATTCACGAAAAATGTGTAAAAACACACAACGTTATAGAACCTCGGATTCCCCTGCTCAACCGACTAAACTGTGCATTGATACCTATTTACTTGCGCAACGTTTAATGGAGTTCATATTCAACAGAAGTTCCGGTGATAGGTGATGCAGAACAGAATGATACACGGGAACAAACTCATTCGCTTGTTGAAGTTGTCTGTTGTGGTGTAGTGCACACCATCACATTCTGACAAGCAGAAACATGAGTGGGAATCCCTGAGGCAAGCTACTATTTCGTGTCGCTCTCTTTTTGTTTAGTATAACTGGAATTATCCAAAGTACGTACTCTCCACATTCCTGAAAAGGACTAACGTTAATATAACAAAAGTGATCTAGTGTTGCATCGCATAATTTTCCATCGAAGAAAAAGGCGTGGTTTTGACATTTGAATGGAACACGGAACATTCTTCAAGGATTCGCGAAATTCTACTCATTTACCTGCTGATTTGGTTTTAACGAGAAAACCAGTTAAATTCAAGCAAAATGTCTTGTTTATAATATTCCACTTCAACGTCCCAACGTGTGTGTTTGGACGATATTCCAGATTTCGCAGTATATTTTCTTGAGGAAACATACTACTCATAAGGTTGCGGGAAACCTGAAAAAATAACTTTCTATCTGGTTTCCAGAGATAAAAAACAGCGAAATGATAGTGCTATTTTAGGAAGGTTACTTTCTGGATATAACGTTGTTAGGAGGGACTTTATACTTTATACCGCCAGCAATATAATAGCGCATGAGCTACGATGTGAAAACATGCCAAGAGCCTTCGCGAACTGCACTCATTTGCAAACTAATTTAGTTTTAACGGGGGACTCAAATAAATTCCAGCTGAGTAACTTGTTGGGTCGGGACACTGCCGCAAATCTATTTTACGCCTGTTTTTTGCGGTGATTTCCGTTTTCCTCCCTTCTTTTATAAACATTTGGATACTAACGTCTCTGCTGAAAAACTTGTATTCATTTGTGAAAGGGTTGTGTGACCTCTTTGTTTTGTGGTTTAGCCCACCAGAACGTTTTGCATGGTGAGTTGGTCTTGAGCAAACTTGAGTCTCCGCAAGGTAAGCACAGCAGATCAGTCAACTAGCTCACCGAGCGATAGTTACAGGAAAGCGTGAATATATTGCCACTCACACTTGTACTTGCTATCACAACTGGTGGATTGCGTGGTCTCAGCCAGGTCTGTTACGTGTGAGATCATTTATTCAGCCGGCTTTTTAGTGGCTTTCCAAAATTTTCATTTGGTGATTTTCTCTCGAGTCAAATTCGCCCTTACGATGAATTGCAGTTACTTAGGTTCTGGTTCCTGCGCAGGTATGGTCAGTTGAGGTCAGCAGATCAGTAAAATGTGCAAACAATGCAAAAAAACATGATAAGTGAATGTGTTTTAGGACTGACTGGTAGATATACTCTATTTTCTCTTTTTTAAAATACCGTATGGTGATGTGTTGGAATACTAGTAGCTCAGGTGCACTTATTGATAGTTGGTCAGGTGTTGTTGATCTGTCAGCCGAGCTTGGCAACTGACTTGCAGACGTTTCGCCACCAGTCGAAGAGACATCATCAGTGTACCCTAATGATGTCTCCCCTAGTGGCGACGAAACGTCAGCAAGTCATTTGCCAAGCTCAGCGAACGGATCAAGGGCTACCTGACCAACTAGCAAAAACATTCTGTGTAAAAAAACAAAGGACCTTTCGGATTAGATGCACTTTGGAGTCTTCCTATACTTAATGAATGAGTAATGGAGGTTTCGTTCTAGGCATTTTGATTACTCCCCAATAAGTCTGTCGACACCGGTACGGCTGCCTCTTAGGGTCAAATGGGTCTCGACTTCAAAACAGCTTATCGCTGGTTCTTCAAGCTGCACTTCGGGTGGTAGATGGTTATGGCTTCTGTAGGCAAGAAGACTATTGACCGCAAAATCTCCATAGCTATAGATAGTTTAGCTTGAAATAAGCAACCAATACTCAGTGTTTTTTACCCCACCAAACATCCATCTATGAAACGCATTTAGCTGGACACTGCACCGAGCGCTATGTTACTGAGAGCAGTTTAGTTGCATTTGCGGAATCCTTAGTGGTACGGACACAAGTTGTCACCACAGGGGATAGGGATAAAATTCCGAGTGCATTTGGCTATAACAGCTTCCTAGAACTGGGATCACACCATTCCCCCTGTGCTTCACTGAGGACTCTTGAAATGGCGCCGGAAAGCCGCCTCACGGGTGCTTTGCGAATATTCCTATCAACACTATGAGGATGGATGTAATTGGCCATACGTAATGCAAGTGTTTGTGACGGGCTAGTGACCCGCGACATTTGCTCGCACTTTCCTCAGGTTTTATTCACAACGCAGCTTCAGAGTAAACTTTTTAATGTTGTACGCTGGCGTTGGTGGTATTTTTTTTACAAATACTGGTTGTATGCTCTGATATTATTAGTTAAATATACTGATGAGGAAATACACCAAGAAAATTACTGGTGAAGCTGCTGTAAATAACTACATTTGTATAATTGGTGCCGCTTCAGTTTCGATAAGACTTCTAGACGACCTATCCAAACTACCCAAATGAATCACGTCCACTAATTCTGCAAACCTCTAGGAGATGAGTGTTAAACAAACCTATCAGGCTATTTTGTTTTCCGGGCTGTTTTTAGGTTGTTACATTATCAATTCTTAAACCGCCTTCATAGTACTCCTGGGGACAGGCGGTCGCTTTCGTTTTCGCTAAAATGAATGGGTTAGGCGAGACGAGATAAAAATGCAACACTGCTTGGCCTCACAAGGCACCTGAATTTCAACTAGTTCTGCAACGTGGAAAAATGACCTTGTCTCCTCCTACTTTTGTAGCAAATGATATCCCAGAGAGTTTTTTTACTACTGTGCTATGTTAAAATGCAACTTATTGTATATTCTCAACAAGGAATATCTCTTCTCAGTATCCTACTGTTGTTTCACTACAATAGAATGTCCTGTTGTTCCTAACCAAGAAATGGAATTTGAATGTTATGTTGGTGACGGTTATACTGACTTCTCCATTAGGCCAATTCAGTTAGTCCTAATAGACAGGTGGTCATGTTACGGATCGATAAACAACGTATCTCCTGCAACTAATATGGATTAGGGAGGTAGTCGTTGCCCTCAGTGCCTTTGTATGAACTCCGCTTGTATTGTTTGTTTAAGTGACACATGACAGGAGTTTTATGGAACTAGCGGGGGCTTGAGCAGCTTGACACATGGGCACAGCAGGGTGCAACGCATAAAGTGTACTTAACCAAGCTAACCACATTTCAGCGTTGAGCTCTTGCGTGAAAAATAAGTAAGTTGCATCACTTATAGACTCGCCAAGACGAGAAACTTACTTGGGCCAGGGTAGTTGGTTAAATATTTCTGAGCGTTAAACTAAACTTTGTGACTGGATATACTTGTGATAGCTCAGATTAATCTCCCGACTCATTTTAGTCTTCACAGTTATGTCCTGCGGTATCGTTTCACAGATATTTACTGGCTACCTAGTGAAATTATTTAGACATCTTCGGGGTTCGGATTCGCAAGATTACGGAATTTCTTTGCGTAGAAAAGCCTAAAGTCATGAAAAACATACTGTGGTATTGTTTTGAATGCAGTGATATTTCGAAAGATGAAGAGGATATCTCGGACCCTCTATACTAGACTAAGACTACTCATCCATGTTTCTAACATAAGAAGCTTATAACTGGTAACCAAATGATCACGTGACCGATCCCAACTATGTCTAGCTGGTGTGTCCCAATGAGTCTAAACACCTCGTATGACTAAGTTTCTAAATTTTCGGGTGGTCATTTCACCCACTATCTGCCTCAAGCACTTCCCACTTTGAATTAACTGCAATACTTGTCACAATAATGATAATGAGTAATAACAAGCGTAAGGTCACAATTGTCCTCAAAATTCGCCGTTCTACGCAAACGAGAGTAAGTGCTACTTTGGTGTTCCTCACTGAATATCCCCATTTATTTGTCAACCACATTAATTAGATAAAAACAAAAATAACTTTGTTCAACAGCTTAAAGTATGTTCCCAACAAATAGGCGTGCATTAGTTTTCTGCACATATTTTACACAAAAACGTGGTTTAGTTCCCGTGAATCGAGGTGGATTGAGGCCGCTTAAAGTTAATGGTCGATCATTTAAATTTATCCATCACAATGACAGACTAACAATGGATTGTTTCATATTAGGATTGGTAGTTCATTCACGGAGCCCACATTACGGATCGGAATCGTGACTTGTATCGAAAAGTTGTAACCTAATGGCATGTGAATACAGTGAACAAGATTGATTGCTGTGGTGCTTACCAGGATTCTCACAAATAAGGAGTGAAGCAAAATTGTCACGCCTAATCGATACATAACACGTGTACTCTTCCTGATGTTGTGAGGAACCCAGTTTGAAGCAGCTGTCGAACCATCCAGTCAGTCATCCAACTGTCGTTCAACAGTCAGTGTGTTTCATACAAACAGCCAGTGGTCCTCGCGTCTCTTTGTATGGGGAACTTGCGGTCAGATGTAACCATTCCAGCCTCATTACGCCCTTCATCGACCTAATCGGATCTGTCCGTCAGCAATGGTCAAAGCACTGGACACCTGCACACAGTGGGACAGCAACAGACATGTGCACTGAGTCCCACGCGTTGAGCTTAGTGGTGATGTAAACCCGAGGATATAGGATCAACCGATGGAAGTGCAAGGGCCCGTCGTATGCCATTAGCCTGCCCAAGCTTGATGGATAAGAGGTATCGGTGTAGTCCGTCAATTCGTCTAAGTTTCAGTCCAATGTGGCACCTGCTTCTGTAGAGAGAGAGAGTTACCTGCAGCCGCCTACTAACTTAATGGACAACTTGACATTCCATTAAACCTGCCGTTCATGATTTTATCGTTCTTATGCTAAAAATGTCGGGCGTCAAGTCATTAAAAAACGGGAAAGCCTGACCTGATTTCCAGAGGGTTACGCTTATCAGGTGGACTGGTGGGTACGTTGTTCATCCGGCGCAGACACGTGCATCCACATGGTGCGCAAGTTCACATGATGGAGGCGGCCTTGGGAAGATTCAACCCCTTCCGAATGATTCGCTTATTTCCCAGTATTTTAAGTCTGGTGTCTCGAAGTTACTCATGCCTCATTGGATAGCCGTGCTCCATGCCGTTTCGTCGAGTGCCAGTGCTTCTCATGGCCTAAATCGGAAGTTGCAGTTTTCCAAAATGACCTTAATACTATTTCGATGGCGGAATTTCTGGCATCTAAGATTTTGGACTCCATTCTTCAGCTGACCATAGAGAATTTGGTTTGGGATGCGAGTTTTGACCATTCGTTTCAAGTGGCCTAACCAGCGGAGCTGATTTCTCATCAGACTGCATTAAACTCCAACAACGTTTGACTTCCGAAGGACTTTGGTGTCCCGAATTTGTCATTCCATTTGATCCGAAGTATTTTGCGCAGGCAGTGCTATTAAAGTTGGTCAAGAACCCGAATGTATCCTTTTATAGCGTCCAGATATCGCCGCCGTACGGTAATGAAAATAACAGGCCAATTCACCGCACTCTTGGCGTCTTTTAGCATGTATATGTACATTATGGGAGAGGTTATGTACCGTCTCCGTAAGCTGATCAAATAAACCAACCAGTTTTCTACTTCTCGAAGTCCATTTGTCCATCTAACATTCCACTTTTCATAAAGTGTAAGACGCACGAACAGATCAGCAAAAACCCATCAGGCATACTAGACAATTTTTGTGGGGTTTTGCGTCATCATCATCATCAACAGCATGACATCAGTGTTCAAAACCGATGCTTCACTGCCGTACAACCATGATTTATTTGAAAGCCTTAATGCAAAGAAAAGAATAAAGGTGGACTGGGGAGGGACTTAGTGCTAGCTTACCACAATCATTCCGAGGTGCCTACACCTCCAGACACTCATTCAGGCAATCTCGATAGAAACTGATAACAAGAACGCCACTGAAATCACCGACACCACCCAAACGTTTCGTAATCTCCTTCATACCCCTCTGCCAGGTCCAGGGTTGGCCACCTATATGCTTCCGCCTATCTGGGTTGGGCATCGAAAACAGCATTCTCTTCGGCAAACGATGGTTCGGCATACGCAACACGTCCCAACCAACGCAGCTTCTGGTGCTGGACACATTCTTTATTGGAATTACCCGTTGTACAACCGAAAACTCGCTTTCTAATTGCCTCGTTACTGATACGCCGATTGTCGAACACCTGAAGACGTCGCAGTTCCGCTGCTCGAACAGGCCAAGTCTCACAGCCATACAACAAAACAGCCCGCACTGTAGCTTGATACACACGTCCCTTGAGATTCAGGGATACACCACTCTGACGCCATAGGTGTCTCAAATTAGCAAATGCGACCCGGGCCTTGCAGATTCGTGCACTGACCTCGTCTGTCACACTAAAATCAGAACTAATACAACTTCCAAGATACGTAAAACGCTCCACAACTTCCAGTAGCTCTCTCTGGAATGTAAGTGGCGTGTTCAGTGACCGCATGTCTAGGAGCATGACCTTACGCTTTGTGGGTGCAAAGTGCATACCAAAGGGCGGGATGACTTTGGTCAGTTCATCCAAAAGCACCTGCGCCTTCTCCTACTCTTCGAAGATGAGAACGATGTCGTCCGCATATTCCAGATCGACAAGGTTTTTGTCAAAGGCTATTTGAACACCGGGGTTTTGGAGACCTTCCAGCATTCGTCTCATGATTTCATCGATCACCAAGTTAAAAAGGAATGGAGAGAGTGGGCACCCCTGACGGACACTGCTTTGTGTACGGAAGCTTTTGGAGAGCTCGCCGTATACTCTCACACGTCCGGAAGTCCGAGAATACAAAGAGCTTATTATGTTTACGAACTTCCGGGGCATTCCTTGGTGGGCAAGCGTGTCGAGAAGAACGGACCGGTCAGCCGAGTCGAATGCGCCTGGGAAATCCAGGAATACTAGAATTGTGGGTCGCTTATACGTATTGCGTTGTTCTAGCACCTAATGGAGTGTGAAGATTTGGTGGACGCAAACCCTACCAGGCCGAAATGCCGCTTGCTGCTCTCGAGTCAGTGTCTCACGAGCTACCGTAAGGCGACGAAGCACCAGTAACGCCAACAGTCTCGTTACGACCGGGGTCAAGCTGATCCCCCTGTGGTTACTACACTTACTACGAGCCCCTTTTTGAAAATAGGCACTATTATTGACTCTCCCCAGTTGTCTGGGACAGACTCCTTTTCCCAAATACAAGCAAACAGATCAGACAAGCGCTGACTGAGGACTTCACCCCCATCTTTGAACAATGCGGGTGGGAGGTCATCCGGACCAGGTGCTCGGTGGTGCTTGAGAGAACATATGCAGTCGTAAACCTCCGAGGCCGTAGGTGGTTTCACGTTCACCGTCCGGGGATCTACGTCAACTGTGGGCTCCAGATGAGTGGCAGCTGTTGGCCCCGACAATTGTTGTTCGAAGTATTCGACCCACCGGCCGAGGCGTTCTTCTTTATTCAGGATGGTCACTCCATCCGGTCGTACGGATCAACTGAAATAATCTTCGGGCATTACCGGTTTTCTGGTCCTCTTCCATTTCTTTGTCTTTCTGTATCCACCACACTTCACGGTCGGCTTGCAAGCTTACTTTCACTTGACATCTGATAATTCGTCGCACCGGGTTATGTTCGCGACCGGCTGGACTACTTCTCTGAGATTTAAGCAGTGCCACCGTTCGGTCTGATATCCAGTGCTTGAGTGCGCCTGGTGGTGCCGTGCCACAGGCAGAATTCCCAGCACTATGCAAAGGGATGGCAATCTCGTCCCAGTATGAGTTCACATCTGATGGTGGAGCATTTGGAAGGGACTCTAGAAGACGACTCTGGTAAGTCCGTCTAAGGAGGGAAAAGGAAAAAAAGGAAAAATTATCTACCTAGACCAGGTCCAGCCATTAAGTAGCCATTTGTCAATATTTTTCTTTACAATTCCTTAAAGCGTTTCTGAAGACTTTTGGCTGACATGGGCGGAGTTTTAAAGGGGTTTCACAGGTTTGTTGTTATTGTAAGTTCAACCAATTTTTTAAGCAACTGTGAATAACCTATTAACTTCGTAAATTATTAGTAAGGCTGCATGTCTGCTGAAATTCTGGCACCTCGTACTTCCAGAAAGTGTGCATTTTGAAAATAGCTCAGATGACAAAAAGCTTTTCCGAAATGGTGCATTTATGCGCCACGGATATTTTTCTAGTTGAGCTTACTCTGCAACATGGCTGGTAGCATCATCTCCTCAGTTCCAACACGAATGCTAAAGACAGTTATTCCTAGTTCTCACAGGGTATTTTGCAGGTAAACATCATCCTCATTGTTATAGTGATTGACTATAAACCACTACAGACTACTAAGTTTTCATAGCTCCCTTCAGTGGATGATCTCGGCAACGGAGCTTAAACTCTATGCACGGGATGCAGTTGCTCCTATCATGTGGGCGTTAGTTGGGGTAGTAATCGTAATGTGCTACTGTGGATTGATAGTGGTACGTTTGTGCATTGGACATGGTAGCTCTGGTGCACGAAAGTCAATGTTTCTACGACCGAGGATACTCTAGAAGTTACTCGGATTAATAGCCGAAGAAAGGCTAGAGAGTTGAAACCTTTCAGCTGATTATTTCCAGTATTGTCCCGTAAGATATATCCCAATCTGAAGTCATCCTTTAAAAACCACATTAGTCTTGGTGTTTCGGCGTTTGATTAACCGAGTCAACTGTATACCTAGTCCGCGTTGGCAACACATGGGCTGCAGCAATTTTCATGGGCATTAACATAACCTTTATATGAGAGAGTTTCAATTGTATCGTAGGGGCCGATGAAGGGAATCAAACTGTCTAGGCAACATGGCATTCATTCTGTGAAGCTATGAAGGTAAAGTCACAGTAGTTTTGCTGATTTTGTTTGGTTTAGCCATGTACTGATTCTACGTGCTTCATGATGAACATCCGTTTAGTTCATTATGAAATATCGATTTTAGCTTCAAAACTTATAACGTTTTATTAAGTAGGACTTGACTTTGTGTCAACTACTATCCCAGCCGTATTTTCTCTTACGAAAGCATATAATTCTACTATGCATGGGCAGAGTCACGCCGAAAAATTATCCATTATAGCTGCACGTTGTTGTTAACGTAACATACCCTCTTCAACAGTTTTCTCTCCCTCACGTAGAATAACCGCCATGGTGTAGTAGCAGTCAGTCAAGCGTGCCAGTATTCGAATGTATCCAGATGCTTGTAGTTCGTTACTTCACACTATTTTATCGTCAGACATTAGGAGTGAAGCAACTGTTTAATGGTAACAGTAGAAACATTAACAACGGTAATAATGATGATGATAATAACAATAAAAGCTGGCTCTTATAAACCACTTCAGGTTACTGTTTTACTAAGATATAGCTGCAGAACTACTTCAAACCATTCTCCGCTATCTCAAATTCTTATCGAAGATGTGCAAATCTATTAGATAATGACAGACTTCTACTATACATACCTTCATTTTCAGACAGAGCTGATCTGTCGCTTTTTTCGCTAGTTCAGCAGAGTGTAAAGTCATGCTGGTAAATTATTATGGGGTGTGTAACTGGTGCGTTTTCTCTCCAAGAAAAATTTTAACGTTTCGACGTGGTAGCAATAATATTCATAGAATATTTCTATCATTCACTGCTGCGGAATTCGGAGTACCTGCTCCAACGGGCTGTCATGTGGAAGTATCGGAACTATTTGGCAGTTGACGATAGTGTTAGACTGAATTTGGTGTTGATTGTGCGACAGAATGTGTGGCGCTTCTGCTCAGTCATCTGTAGTGCATTGCATTCTACTTCTCAGTGGTTGGTTTCGACCCTTGATTAGGGTCTAAGAAGTGCTTAGTGTCCTCCCTATCAATGAGGTGAGTGTATAACAGTTTCGAAAATTTGACTACCCAATGACATTCTTCCACCTTGTCCCTAGACCGATCCTCATGAGAACAGCGTCTGTCAGTATTCGCCCCTTTGAAACTACAAGCTGGGGTTGAAGATATCATTATGGTTTAGGTCATTGTTCTTGTTACTGAGGTAAGCCAATAATTTCACATGAACATTCGTTCTATCACATGAACTTGCGGAGTCTTTTAATCTCTTGTAAGATCTATAACTGTATTAACGAAATTATTGTTCTTTAATAATTCTTACACAGAATAATCTAAAACAAGTGTCAACATTCTTCTCTCTGTTTTTTATTCTACCAGAAGATACTCTTTTCTGATAAGTTGTCTGTAACCTTCAAAGAACCAGTCGGAGTTTCCGGAGGGATTTGGTTTGTAAACAGTCGCTCAGCTAGCATGTACATTCTTGGTACATATCTTGCAGGCCGTTGGCTAATTCCAAGATGTCACTCAAAACCAATGCCTGTAGGGTTGGCTAGCAATACAAAAGGAAAGTGTTTGTTAACCATGAACATGCAAAAAATGGCTTTCGGTTGATCATTTCAGTTTGACAATTTTTAGAAACCGGAGGATCAGTTAATTTTTGCCTTTTTTCCTAAACTGCCGGCTCATTTTTTTGTAGTGACTCCAGATTAACAAACGGTAGCCGGCGTAGGTGCGAGTAAAACCTTGGGTAAAATAGTATCAGTACTATTGTAGAAGAAGGTAAAAACTCATAACTCTTGTTCTGCGATTGACTTTCATCGGTTATATCCCCTGGAAAGCGAGGATTTCTGTTTTACTCGTTATGGTTTTCGAAAATTTTTGTAAAAAAAACAACCATACTACAATTGAGAAAAGTCATCTACACTTGATCCCGCTGATGCTCACGTAGCTGAATGTACTTGAGTGAGTGCTCGCGGATACTGTTTATGAAGTTTGGTGAATGAGAAGAGGGGTACACTACAGCATAATTGGCTACCGAATGTGATAGTTCAGCCTATACTTGATCAGATGATCAGATGATCACATGATCATCGATTTTTGGTCTGCTGAGTGGAATCTTTTGAAATATGCCATGCTTTCAGCAAACGGAATTATTAACGCAGATCGGGTGAACAGAACATACTTTCTGAAGAGTGGCTGCCGCAACATCCTTCTGTCAATCTAAGCGGACCACACAACATCGAGTTTTTAAAATTTGGTGACTGTGCACACACGCGTTAGCCATAGATACTTTGTGTTTACCTTAGTGAACGGCAAGTGCTAAACACTGATCATTTCTGTCTAGATTGGTTCACTTGGAATACGTTTCAAGCACTGAATTGGTTTGCGTGACTCTTAAAGATCACATCTGGCGACCGGAGAACTTTTGCTTTGTCTTAGGTACACAAACAATCTAAGTCAAGCTCTGGATCTGGATTTAAAGCATGCTCATTTGCTGAGGCATTGGTTGAGCGTTACCTACACTATTGTGTTTCTTTACAAAAACCAGTTGCCTGGTGAGATTTACTCAGTATGAATTTGGTAACCAGATGGAGGACGCCGTATGACACGAAGGCGTTTTGATCACCTAAATTTGGCAGGTGCGCTAACTTACAACAGCTTAGTGGTAGGCCAGAACGTGTCTCATTTCTAAGACGTCAGACACGGAAATCAGTGCTGCGAGAAACTGCCTAGAACAATTCACATTTCTTACATGAAAGAATGAAAGGAAGTACTTGTCTAGTTTTTGAATGGATGAGTTAAAAATGACCAGCGACACTACCTTCTCAGAAAGGTTTCAGTAGACCAGATGAAATTCAACTATCAGGTCAATAAGTTGGCATTTCAATCGATTGATTGCGAACAATGAAAAATAAACTGAACATGGATCATGATCGGATGCAAGAGTAAAATTGTGAAATGCATGCTGAAAGCTTGGGCAACTGTGCCTAACCGGATGGCAGTTCGAACCCGGGCCGTAATAAGAGTGTGCGTCCGAGCACAAGACTACTTTTTAAGTTTAAGGCAACCAGATATGAATCCTAAGTTGCATCGATAGAACACCAGACATAACTCGACGCCGAATAAATGTGCTCTGAGGAGCTTGCAGCCTCTCAGATTTCGCGACTCGAAAAACGACGCGACGAATTTTCTGGCGCTGGATATACTGGTCACGGCTCAACCGTATTCAAACCTGTTCAAGTGCATCTAGCCTGCACCGGTTGTGTAGTGGGAACCCTATCACCTAACTTACCGGTTATCTGAAGCATAAATCCCGTCACTTTTGATGAGTCCAAATAGGTGCAAAACTCGGGTCCAGTCATGTTTCTCTCTATTTGGTGTGGACTCACCAGGAACGGGGGAGGAATTTCCAAACAGGTTTGATGTGGATGCGAAATTTGTAAATCCTACAAGCATTTACAGCTTCCTTGTTCCGTTCTGATCTCTGCAGATGTTAAGACATGATCCCAAAAAAGCTAGACCAAGGGATTTGATTTTCATTACGTTTTTTGAGTCTGGTCACATTTTTTAGGAGCCATCTATTTTAAACCGGTGAGCTGCCTTGAGAGACGTTTACTAAATTTCCAAGTTTACTAGAAATATGCCAACATAATGGCCTGCTATATGTCTACCTGCTGTAACGCTCTTGTTCTACTGGACTTTTTGCCGAAAATTTAAATTTTTAGGGTTGAGGTTCTTTACGGCTGATGCTCCAAAACAACTGATTGCACAGTTAAATGTTTAAAGAGCTTTTACTGTAATTCGCCCGACCATAATTTCGCGCAGACTGTAGTCCAGTACTATTGCAGAATTTCGACCTGATTCTAAGCCGACTGATGTGGGCCATCTTGGAAACCAGCTAAGACCAATGTTTGATGTCACCTATCATAAAGAGGACGCCTTCAGACCCAATGCCGAACAAGCGAATAAGTGTATCGTGTTTCTGAAACGGAGAAAGTTCATCTGATAGGAGGTGCTTCTTTAGGAGCACTTAGGAAATGCTGGTGTAGACATGATCCAACGATGTTTCTTCTGTGTATTCTAAAGTTAATGCTGACAAGCTCTCTGTTAGTTGTTTGGAGAAATCTTACTCCACCATAAACAATAGTACAGTGGTCAGATAGTTCACTTCCACTGAAGAGTTCAATTTGCACCTGCACTGAGGTCAAACTCACGGAGCAGCGCGTCATTTTAAGTGGGAGTTCAAACACATCGCACAGTAAGCGGGGCCGCATGTTCATCAAACTGTCAAACATGAAGACTGCTTAATTGTAGCTGCCTTCGATGAACACCTCGATGTTTAGAAGCCTTGCAAGTGGTTCGTGAAACTCTCACCAATTCCCACCAGTTAAGTCTGTGTAACACCATTTCAACCTGCGGTGAGACGAACATTACAAATTATTGGCTAACCGAACAACCAAATCCGAAATACTTTGCATGGATTCTTGCACATTATGCCTATATTTTTTAAAAAAAAAGATATGCCACGGAATATCTAGATGAACCGCTCATCCATCGACAAAATATCTTATCCAGTGTCATTCTTATCGTTGCCTTCACAAAAGGGATATAAAGAATTGTCGTTACAGAAAGGCTGTCATTTTTGTTTGTATACTCAGGTTTGCTACAAAAGCGCATGAATTAGCATTTATTTGCAGAAAATTGGGGAGTAGTGCATTTGAGGACACTAAGATACTCGCATTTTTCCTTTCACTTTTAGTTGGCTACAAAACACCGTCTGGGATATTACAGCTCTCTGCCATCTCTCAACATCGAGAATCAGGACTCATCAATTCACTCTGACCCTGCAGCTGTGCCAGTATCCGGTTTAACACAAGATCCACCGCTTCACGGTCTTACCGCAATGGACCAAACACTACTTCCAGGTGAAGCTCTGCCCAGCAGGTCAGGAGCGATTACACCCAAAAAGTATAGTTACTATGTACCTGTTAATACAAAAATGAACGCCGCCTGGCCCGGGCCTCCATTAAGTAGGGTGAACGAAATCCCTTGGACACAGGACGCACTTCATCCCAACTTGATTTATTCGGAACCAGTCTTTCCAAGACCGAGAAGCGGAAGACAACCTATTTCACCTGCTGGGAACCAATACGCATACGGCGATGGCGAGAATGCCATCTATGAACCGACCCAGAATTCCGACACACCTCTGACTTTTTCGCAAGCACAAGTCGCCCTGAACAATATGGTACCTATTGAATTTCAGATGCGTGTCGATCGCTACCATTCATCAGGCGCAAAAAGTGCTGACAGCGTGAGTGAATTCCATGATCGGTACGATTCCGAAGACAGTGTACCCGATGATGTCAGGACAAGTAATTTTGAAAAGGAATTTCAAGCCCAAATAGAACACCAAAACGCTCTACTGCATGTTATTCAAATTGAGAAGCTGAATTTAGAAGGACGGATGCAAAGCGCTCTACGTCAACGCAAGGAGGTGAGTGAAGCTTCCTGGAGGTGATGATATAGTTGGGTTCAAACATAGCGCTGCCGATCGATGTCGATACCTTTCTTGTTCTCAGCTCTTGTACGAATCATCCGAGTGAGTGTATGGATGTGTAGCGTTGAAACAATCAACCAATCAGTCAATCAATTTATCAGCCATAAACCGTGTACCATAGGCACACTGATTCCAGCTGCTACAGTTTCGATCACCGGAAAGTGGGAGAGTGTGGGACATACAGCCAAGCCTTGGAGGCAATGGCATATTTGGTTAGTTCGGAAACTGGGTAACTACGCATCGGAGGCAGTAGCCTTGATGCACGAACGCCACTGACTGCGCGATTGGGCCGTTTCTACCAGTGTCAGTAACCATTGGTGAGTTGAGTCCCGGGTCCCCTATCCAGGGAGGCGGCAGTTGTTGACCCGACTAACTTTACTGGTTAGTGTTTTCACACTTCGTTACCAGGTCATACACTGTCTACCTCTCGGTCGCTTCCACCTAGCACAGGAATTGTCGGAAAGAGCTCTGCGAGACAAACTGTCTTCTGGCATACGGAGTAGCTGTCCTTACCAGCGTAACCTATGAAGTGTGAGTAATTCATCTACCGTAGGAGAGTTTCATCGTCCTAAAACCATCTTCCGTACCTTAGCATTATTAATACGATGTTCCCACCAGATCCGACCAATGCTTCCGAGACACCGATGTTCAAACACTGACATCTTCTGTATGTCCTTTGCGCGTAGAGGACACGTCTCTGATCCATAAAACAGTGTGGATCGCATTGCCGCAGTGTAAACTCTGCCCTGGACAGACGAACTGACGCCAAGTCAGCGCCATAGGTGTCGGTGGGGTGGTATATGTTGAGGTCGTGATTAAGGCCATGATAGCAGTGTTAATCATGTTATTGGAACTGCTTGTATGTGTTTGTGAGCTAATACCGCCCTAATGTCCTTGGGTACAATGAGGTTAACCGCTTTCTTACTTTCCCTGCCATGATCAACATTCGCTTTTTAGTTTTCAGAGTTCTTTCGATTGGGTTCTATGATCTCCAACGCTAGACCACTGGGGTGGCTCTAAATTACACTGACGATATATATATGTATATATATACTTATATTAATATATATATATATATAGCTATTGGTCGTTGATCGGATGCCTGTTTATCTGTTCGCCGAGCTTGGCAACTGACTTGCAGGCGTTTCGTCACCATTCGAGGAAACATCTTCAATGTGCTGTTGGGTGGGAAGGTGTCTCCTCTCCAATAAATACACCCGAACTACCAGTATTCCAATACCTTATTAATATAGCGCTTCTTTTTCCAACTGTGTTTTAGAGAGGACATGTCGTCTCTGACACCCATGGGAGTGTCGCAAAGTTTTGTTTTTTTCCTGTGAGCTTTTTTGGGGGTAGCTATAGTGCTATCTGTTTAAGATTTTGTACATAAACATTTAGTAAAATGCTAAATCACTGGTGCAGCTAGATTACTTGAAAGTCAGGTTTTCACACGAAAATAAATTAAATCGTTCATTTGTAGTTCATTCTTCCCTATCTCTCAATAAATATATTCTTATGACTAGTAGGACAGGGTTGCTTGCCATGCAATTCAAAGGTAAGTTTGAAACCATTTTACTAGACCGGTGATATTAACAAACATTATTTAAAATTTTACTTGTGGAAACCTCTTCTATGAAGTATACGAATTTAGACAACTTGGGACCCCGTAGGCCGCTCTTTAAATGGAAAGCCAGTCTGCCAATACTGGAGAAGTGTAGAGTACGTCAGTACAACATTCGTATTTGCGTGATCATTATTTGCAACTTTACGCCAGTAATAGTTGGAAGGGCCCCCGAAAGAGGGTGTGAGAAGTATGAATGTAAGGACTTGAGTTATCGCGCGGTCCCACTTATCCATCCAGCTGCGTGCAGCAGATAAGACGTCCGGGATAGTGTCGTTAGCATACTGCCGATACGGTGTAGGGTAAAATCATAACAACATAATTCTGACTCACGTGTTCCCTAAGATACTGCCAGGCTCAAAAGGCCTGAAATGAAAAACGATAAAGATACTCCTGTGCTTGGCTCGAATGCTTGATCGCAAGTCAGCAGTGATCTGTGTAGGATAACTAGAATAGCCTAACTTTTATGGGACTAGTCACCGCTCTAGTTCCAAACCCTTGTCAAAGGACAGAAAAACTGATGGATTCTCAGGAACCTAATTGAATTACTTTCCGTTTTCTACGATAAAAATATGATGGCTTGAGTTTGAACGGTGAAAGTCACACTTCTGCTCTTGAATCAAACCTGAAACAAAGCTGGTTGGGACGTTCTGCCAATGTGTTGAAATGGTAACTTTTAACAAATGAAATTTGTCGAACTCTCATACAGTTCGTATAAAGTTAGGAATGCATCTGTTCACCTACCCGTATGTACACTGCAGTTTCAAGAGTAAAGAAAGCAGTAACAATTTTATTGACGGTACACACTGCTATTCACAAGGCTGCTGAAAACTCTCCGACAGCGCATAGCTGGTTTAGCCCTTTTTGGGGTTCATCAGATAGGTGCAGTCCCAGAGTTTCCGTCAAACTCGTGTTCTGCTTGAACCCGAATTGTCCGTGATTCGGGAAATGCACTCACTGGCACACTGATTTGTTCTTTAGCCTTCATGAAGCACATTCAGTCGAAGAATGCCTAAGCCGAAAAATTCGGCCGGGATTCAGTTGAGTTGCTCGTTAAGATCAGGTCAGTCTGCAAATGAGTGTAGTTCGCGAAACTACCACCAGTTTCGCAATTCCAACAATTCACTTGTCTGTGAAATCATTATTTTCTGTGGCGTACGCTCCGTGCAAATACCAGCTTTGATGTACTTGAGTGGTGACAGTTTTAGATTAGTCAGGTTTCACGTGAGACTGTCGCATCAAAGTCGAACAAGTCCTTCCCAAATTTCAGAACTCGTTTTACCCGATCGAATCTCTGTCACACATTCACAACTCATCTAACTACTTATAACGTTTTAGTAACGACTCACAAAAATGATCAAATGGTGGGTTAATTAAGCACAGCTGCATTGTGGCCATATGCGCGGTTAGTAACTACTAAAAAGTCATTGCGTAAGGGCATGGACACCCACGGTTCAGAGCTTTCCGTTCGTCTCGTTTGACACTTGTTGCAGATTCAAATTCCTGCCAAGCCTCATGAGGTCACTCGGCAGTGAGGTGGTAGAATAACGAAACTCCTGTAAAAAAAACCTGCGGGTTCGAATCCACCCGGGTATTTTGGGAAATGCACACTAATTGGGGAGCTGTGACGCAGTATTTCCCAGCGTTTTACTGTAGATGGGTTTATAAGGATAAGTCGTGAATGTTTAGTTGTTTGTACTAGCAACAGTAGTGCTACAATGTATATGATTACAAGATGCTTCCTAAAGGTTTGTGAATCGAATTTTTCACAGATAAGGTTTACTTCTGTACAGATTTTGGTAATTTACCAGTAGATCAGCCGTAGTAGTTTCTTCGAGTGGCATCTAGACGAGTTTGAATGACCTTATGAGGAGCGCAATAACGAAAGTTGTTCCAAACGTTGATAGTAATGTGTAAGATCCCCAACGCATTGAGCGTAGTTTTTACCCTCGGTGCCTGCTAGTGCGCACAAATCAACTGTCAGCTGGGGTCAGTTAACTTGAAACACGCTGCACATGACCACATGAAAGCATCAGGGACTTGATTCTGCAGACTGTTCTCACCCTTAGGTGACTGTCAAGTCACCAAATGAATTCACATTTGATGTCTAGAATAAAAACAAATTCACAGGACTGCTTCCTAAACTATGCTTGTTGGAGGAGTCTGGTGAATTGGAAATAAGTCAGTCACCATTGTCCAACAGCAATAGTCAAAGCTACACTCTGAGTGTGGTTGTACTTATTGGCCTCACTTCTTCCTAGATGAGACGGGTTGGCTCTAAAAACATTCTGACTCGCTGCTGGCTATAAAACATGGTCGGCAGATATATACGTCATTCAGTTTCTGTTCTATTACTGGATACCGTAAACCGCACCGACACCCAGCAGTTCAGTTTCTGACCTAAATTCGAAGAGTCAGGTTCTCCGTTGTCCTTATGTGCGATATTGCCATTCTAAACACTTCAAAGGCAGTAGGAAAAATCTGGACGATCCGGAATCAGGTTTGCTGATAATCTGTCCAAACTATGGTAAGCCGCGACGCCAGATTGTTTGATTGTTGTTCCAGAACGACAGATGTTTAGTGAGGGGAAGCACTTCTGGAAAAAAATAACTTCTTGCATCACACATCACGAGGTTCAGTTTTTGATGAACAAAGTGTCTTATGTGCCATCCAGAAGAAGCCTTGGACTTTCGGTAGGTTTTCACCGGACCACTTTCACCGGTAGGCAGTCATGCACAAATAACTCACTTCGTTCATAGCGTTCATGCACTATCCAGCAAAATATGTGTGCTTTTCTGGACCTGTCTTAGCTTCACCGATAACTTTACATGCTGGCAGCTGAGGATACGTGGTTTAGTCGCAAAATTAATATACTTGAACTAGTAGTTTGGATCATTAGTTTCTAAGTCATCTCAAACTTTAAAACTACTCTCGGCATTTAAGTGTTTCTTCATGTTATGGTGAAATTCTAAGGTGGCTGTGTGTATTGATTTTGCGTGAAACATTCTGGGTTGGCCACGAACCGAAGAACGGCGCTTTATTCTTAGGTGAAAACTCAAGCTTCTGGCAGTTGCATTCTCCGGGAACTCATGGTTCAACACGTACGACACCAAGGTATCTCTTCCAGGCTGCCCAATTCAGAAGCCTAATATTATTCTGCCTGTTGGAACAATCAGTTGCAAAACTTCACCGCCTACCTTGTGCCCTTCGACTTAATGCAGAAGTGGAAAAATGATGATTGTTTTTGGCTGTGATTCACAATCCTGCATGAGACTTTAACGTGAAATATTCTCGACAGGTATGGGTCAGTACTGGTTGCGGTTCTACCAGGAGGTTGGCAAAAGTGGCATCCAGGTAGGCAGGGACTGGAATCCCTATGAAGTGGCAGCTGATCAGCTCGACCTGTCATTCAGATAGTAGCATCATCTATGATCACACACTCACGTGAATGCCGACGAGTGTTGCAATATCAGTTCTTCACCACACTGTCACGTACTATTGTATTGGGTGGTGTTTGTACAGACTTCCTCCTGTCTATTGCTGATAGTACCCTCTGTATACATTGCAAAGATGATCGGTCTATGATACAGGCTATAGTGTGATTTGAATACCAAACAACGCAACAACTAGGTTAATAAGACATGCTGGTGAAGCTTCAACCGAAGTCAAGCAATGTGCACTATTGTAGTGTGGGTACTGAACGTTAGAAGACCTGCACAACACCGTTGTCTCTGGTATTGACTCATGTATGTCCTGTGGCATTAAAAGATCTCGAACAGCCTACTGATAACAATATAAAACTGCTATCAGATTTCATATTAAAACAGCATAGCACCCACAGGATCATTTATAACGTTATTTCTAACATTTATTGAACAGAAGCCGAGACGCATTTTTTAAGTATACCCCCTCCTAGGTAGCCTGTTGCTCTGCTTCTCGGTCTCTACGGTCATTTTAGGAAATACTGAAATATATAGCGAAATTATCCACTGCCCTGTTACTTGAATCCAGGATCTATGCATATTTGTATCGACTGATTATTCCTTTCCATAAAAATCTTCCAGCTTCAGGACCGACTCCGACTCTATCGCCAACAAGCTGGCTACCCAGTAAGGAGTAAGTTGCAGGACTGATCTATTTCTCACACGTACGTACGAGTTCATTCAACTTTTTGGTTAACCAGCTTTGCCTGATGTTTAGGCATAATTACGGATATGACCACCGTGTCATCTACGTCATCCTAAAAAACGAGTGTTGATCGCCGGTAACTTGCTAGACCACGCCAGTGCAAATTTATTCGAAGTGGATCTTAATTTGAGAAGAAAAAGGAGAAGAAGAACACACTTGAACTGCGAGGCGGTGTAGCGTTAGACTGTTATGAACATGCAGAGGTGCCAATGTATTTAGAACTTTGTCCGGCAATCTCCTTTTGAACTGCTGATTGAAACATCAGCAACCTCTGTTTGTGGTCACATTCTAAATCCGAGAGTGTCGCTCTGGCCTTGTTCTTTAGGGCAGAACGATAACATGATAGTGACAAATCCAACAGACTGTTTGGACGGCGACATCTTCTTCAGGACCAAAATCATGCTTGAATGGTGCACACGTCGACCCAGGTCTGATCTCATTCTGACCTTATCTAACGATTAGCCAGGCTGGTACAGTTTAAAGTGCACGTAAACTAAACAGGACAGAAATTTGGCGTATTGTGCTTCAATTCATACGAAGGCCTAATAGGTCGAACAGATATGCTCCCATCGTCTGCTTTGAAATAGCAAGCCCAGATACGTAAATGAAAAGTAGGCTGAAAATCTCACACCAACACCTGACAGGCCCAGTGATAATAGACACTCTAGAAGTCGTTGTTACAGAGTTCTTCTCAATCAGTTTACACATTTCCAGTGCACTACTTTTGTTCAGTCGTTAGTTTAGAAAGTATATTGTTCCTGCTTTCAGTTTATGCCACCAAAAAGGAGGGAACTCACTCTACGAGGCTTGTGACAATAATCTAGCGGAACCCAACTGAGACAGACTGGATAGAGAGGTAATCGCTATGGAAAGGCATGTTCTAGAGGATATTTAATGGACGATCTTCGAGATTGAGGAGTTCTGGGTACAACTCGGCCTGGAATTTATTAAACAAACTATGAGCCCTGCGGTGTATAATATGGATAATATAAAATCAAGACAAAGCGTGGTGGAGTAAGATTATATAAACATTATCCTATTAAGCTGTGTTCCGATTGCAAACTTTCCAGATCACCGAGATGTCATTGGACTATGATAATCATGAACTAGATGGTAGTTAACGGGGTCAGATATTAGTGACAAAAAACGACAAAAACTGCAATCTGAGGGAGACTCCACTCAGAGTGTTTTGGCACCTAATGTAGACGTCCCATCTAGCGTTCACTGTTCTCCTAAAAGACCCACCAGATTCGGTATAAACCACGCAACGACAAACACAATAACGTCAAACATAGCCCAATTTGATAGTCGATGTAAGTCACCTGAAGGATTGACTTGTCGGACCTAAGGGATATATAAAAAGCAGTACGTTTGTTCTAGCCGGTAGCTAGCATTATTTTTGTATTCTAAATAAGCTAGGAAGTTGGCTACTAACACCACATTGACAGTTTCCTCCCAGGTGGAGACAAATTATCGTCTATTGAATAAAGTCTAACCAGAGCTTCATAAAACTAATACGGCTTTGTTGTTACAAGGGTACTGGTTTTCTTTGAAATTGTCAAATTAGCAGTTATATAAGAATACATATAAAAATTTCAGTCAGGCTGAGTGCTCCACTACAAAAGTTGTATTTTTGATTGTCCGATTTATACTGATTGATTCGTAAGTGCGTTCTAGACAAACCCCTCTTTTATCCTTCTTCTTGTGACTTTCAGATAAACCTTCAGAATACTATTGCAGACCGCAGACGATGTATACTGATGAACCAACTTACTTCAACGCTGCTCAGTCCTATATGTCACCTGGAACAAATCCGAATGAAAGAATGGTGGTGCCAGGACAAAGGGTGCGCCAAAGTCCCGCATGGAATATCCCTAATATATCACACGTAAATGTGGCACCGTATTCTGGAAAGAGACTTAACGGTGTAACATCAGAATCCTCGAAATGGAGCGCACCACTTATGGATCAACGCGGGGAGACCCAAGTGCCTCATCTCACTCGTCGACACACACACAGTCCCTATTCACCTAGGCAAGTAGCGGTGGATTTCGGTGACAGCCAAGCCAAAGGGGCACGACAAAGATCAAGAGGTGAGTTATGCTTTGCTTGCTAGATTATTTCCACAAGTTTATCTAAAATCCGGTGAACAAAGGTAATGTGAATCAATAACCGGCCAATTCAACCATCGCATTGTCTATTAGATACAGTACACTACTACGATTGCTCGAGTTAATTTTAGCGATACCCGATATGTTGGAGTTTATTGCAATCAATTAACCGCTTATCTACTCATCACTATGAACTAACTTTGGCTTTCTTGTAATTCATTCTATTTTAGAACGCACTGCTTATGTTCCGGTGAACCAAATGCCGTGTGAGTTTTGTAGACATTGCCATGATCTGATGAAAAACATGATGACTTAAGCGGATCGTTGGTAACCTGTTTCTTTGATAAATCCCGTTGATTGAGTGGGAGTTTGTACAAGAAAGGGCCTTTCGAAAGAAAATTGATCAAAGTTCAACCAGGGCAGGATTATTCTCCACGTAGCCTGACGTGATTTGCCACACTGCGGTAACTGACCTAGTAAACCCTTTAGCTTATCAGCAATCCAAGTCTACAGCAAGTTTCTGTTTTTGGTATTAACACTTGTTCACAGAAAACGCTTTGCAATTCTCACATACAACTGGACCTTTCTGGACATTCCAGAATACATCCAACCAAAACGTTTTCCATCGTTTTTGTGCTCGATCGTTTGCATTTTGTGGAAGTAATCATATATCTTTCCCATTTATTATTTAGGTTCTTCAAGTAGCAGCACCAGTGACCACATTACAGTAAAAGAAGAAAATGTACAAAGGTATTCCTTTCCAACTCAGGCGTCAAGTTCAATATCACCAGGTCCGGTGGATGGAACCGTACAAAGAGAAATTTTTCTCAGGCAACGACCAACCTATCACAGGCATACAAAATTATCAGAATCAACTAAAGAAAACTCCCCATCCTATGCTTTTGGTTGTATCTCGTCTCCCTCTTTTGTTGGTAGCATGTGCGTACCAATCAACAGCTCTCCGCAAAGACGCAAATCACCAAATGTGAGGTATTCCATGACCAACATTCCGTATGGTGCTGCAGAGGGCTTCAAGCCCATCAGTGAACCACAAGCAACACCGACAAGTTTCTGGATGCCAGCAACAAGCCCCAAACCTCCGAACGCCGCGCTTAATGGGCATGAAACACTGATCAACACGCAGAATGACAAGGATTGCAGACCAGTTAGACGACGAAATCTTGACCCACAAACACGGCAGACACGAATACTCCAATCGAGGAAACCCATCATTCCGGATTTATACGAACCAGGGCAGCAGAATATTATAGAAAACTGGTAAGTACCTGTTTCCTCAGCACCACTGAATTCTCACTCAAGAAAAACCTCTTCGTCAACTAACAGACATTGAGTCACGTGCATTAAGACCGGTATGAAATCAATGTCAAGTTAAAACCAAGTGTTAATTGCTTCGTTATCACTAGCAGATCCTCCAGCAATGATACGAGTTTGTGGCTAGAATCTCGCGAAGATATGGTCGTTAAGGTACCTTCAGCAGCCATTAGGGGGTCATAATGTGTCATCCACTGTACTGCCGATTGCCGTTTACGCTTTCTTTCTCTTCTGAATCAAACTTACATGCATCATTCTCTAAAGTTAAAGTTTTCTTAGTCACGACCGCATTTTTTCTCTCGTCATAACTCAATGCTCAAACTTCAAGCAACGGCTTGCACCGTTCAATTTGAAACTTGTTGCTAGTACGAACAACGTTTTGAGAGAATTGCTAGAGCTCATGTAAATTCACGGCGCCTCATACGACTGACTACTGTCATCACGTTAAGTCACATTAAATGTCAGGTGAATGTAGCCAAGTGGTACGGAATTGGATGAGGAGCTGCGAACGATCGATACGGGGATGGCCACTGTTGAAAACCCAGTTAGAGTTTCAGATTCATCGAATCGGGCGAAGGGTGTGAGAATGTGGCTATGGGAGATCAGCAAAAGTTGCGTTGGGCAGGAAGTAAGAATAACCAGGTTGTTTTATCTCGAATGAATAAACTTACTCAGTAGTATAAAAGAGTAGCTTTAAAATATAAAATTGAATTTTCTCACCCAACACTACTCACAGGGCTGCTGAAAACAACTTGAAAGTTCACTACCGGTTTCGCCCTCCTGGGGCTTGTCAGGTAAGCCTATCCCCCGAGTTTCCACCACCTGCATTTCTTACCTGAGTAAGTGGAGTCATAAACGCTCGTAAATTAACTTGTTGACGACAGTAAATCAAATACCGACTGTCTGTTGCTGAACAGTCTGCAGCAAGCTTCTAACTGTTGTTTGGTCAGGAAGAAGACATCCATATCTCGACTATCGTTCCAAATGAAATATAAAGTGACCAGTGGTCAAAAAATTTAGCTGAAGATTATCACAAACGAAGCTGCTGACCACCAATATATCGTTACTCGTGAAAAACGTGTTTAGGATTCATTAAATTGAAGACCAGATATCAAAACGAAGGCGCGCACATGGTTTTCGATCTCATCCACTTGCTCAGCGATTTGTTCCCCTACAGGTAAAGGGAAATCTCACCTCAGGTTTTATTGGTTATCTTTAATGGGCGGTTTGGTTTACAATGAAGTTTGACAGTATATCATACAGGGGACAGTCCCCTGACGGTTTAGGAACACTTAAAAGCGCACACAACTACTCACACATTCTGAGTAGCGCGTTCTCCAGGTACAAATTGGTAGGAGCGGTACATTGTGAAAATTTACGGAGCGAAATTAGATGGGATAGCTTGCAAAGCTACGTCGGGGACTAAAATAAAAAAATTCTCATTGCTCAGGACCATCGGCACTCAATGAAGAAATGCAGATAGTGTACCAAATGTGAATGGTATCATGGCGGTAATTGGTCGTTGTTTAGGTGACTCAGCTTGTTCGAAAATTCCACGGTGCGCCTCCTCATGTAAGTTTGATGCACTGGTTGAATCTTTATCGCCACGTTTTTTCTGGAATACTCCTTTTTGGAATGCTCCTTTTTGTCACCATCGGGCTAGCAACAATGTAATAGGGAATCGGGTTTCTGGCATACAATTGGGGCAGGAAAAAGGAAACAGTGTAATATGATCTTTATTGTTATTGGTTCACTCGATGTCCGAATTTTCCAAGATTATTGCCTACAGTAGAACTTAGATTATCGGGAAATATTCAGAATTTCCGCAGCAAGCCTTGATGTTTCTTTTGGCTATGTCGAATCTTGTTGAGAAATTTTACTATTCATGAGTAGTAAAAATGTATAAAGCCGCAGAGATGCCGAATTCCTGACGCTATGTGGGCTTGCATGTCTGAAAGCTCCCTTCAACTCTCCGAGACTTAATATTTTGGCAGATCAAGGCCAAAATGAACTCAAATTGTGCGAGATACTAAAGGGCCTTAATTTGTTTGCGAAAACACTTCAAACTGAATGACAACTTTAATACTAAAACTCCACTCAAGTTATTTATCTCATTTATTACTATCCTTCTCCAATGGTGCATCCTTACTGTTCATTTCTGCACCCGCAAAACTGACGAACTCGGGAGTAAATCAACAGCCAACCTTTCACTGTGCCTGCCTTTTCTGACTTTCAGTATCCCATTGAAGGAGACTGCTGAGTCAACGAAGTACTATCGTAAACAAATCGACATTCTCAATCAGGAAAATAATCTCCAAACGCATAAAGAATCGCGGAAGCCAGCTGTTAAAAAGAAATTTATTTCCGAGAATCGAAGTATATCTTCCAGCCCAGAACCGGTTGACGAAGAAATCGCTGAGATTTGTGCTCGTGATGTAACGCAACAAGCAGTGGCCTCCCAACGCAGCAATCCCACTAATGGGACTCGCCGAATGACTCACCCAGACCCGTTACCCGTCCATCTCGAAGAAGACACGGATGCCGAGTTTGATATGACTCCGGTACAGGAACGACATATTTTAAAAGGAAGGCGTCAGAGTCCCACTATAAATGACCCCAGGATATCGACAAAAAACGTCTTCGTATACAACCCTGGAGATAATAAATATGTCAGACCGGAATTTGGGACGGTTACACAGAGAGCGGTTTCAACGACGTAAGTGTTCTTGATTACCCTGACAAATGCACATGGTTTTGTGGTTAGTTACCCTTTCCGCCGAGCCTGGCAACTGGCTTGCCAATCTTTCGTCACCAATCAAAGAAGGTTTGTCAATCGCATACTGGTGATGATTTGTTTGGTGACAAAACGCTTATAAGCTACTTGCGAAGATCTGAAAACAGAACAAAACCAACTGAAATCACCCACTAAAAACAAATGAGTTACTTGCATTTGGATACATAGCACACCGTCTTCTGCCAGATGTGTGTTCCCTAAGTTTGATTTTTCTACCTTACATGTAGGCTTAAAAGCTCGTACACTACTGTTAAACGGTGGGAATGTGTGACCAATATGTTCCGGGAAACAACGTTCTCGATTTCCCAGCTTTCGACTAACTGAAACCAATAAAAGTTTCAACAGGCGTCTCTCGAAGCCTCCTCTTGCTAAATTTATCAATTTTTATGTCTTTGCGGGCAAAATCTCCTAAAACTTATGTTGCTTCCTTGGTAGGTTCCAAACTCTATCAAGACCGATTCAACGGAAGCTAAAAAATCCACATATTTGGAAACAGCCTTTTGCATGTCTGCATAAATTCTGCATTTCTCCTGCAAAGGTTTTCCACTCATCATTGAGTCTCCCTTCGGTTTACGTACATAGACCAGGCGGTTCCAAATATTTACTGGCCAAATCATTACACTCTACAAATCTAAACGGGTTTTGTTCGCACGTATATGCAATACATTCCGACATCCAAAAGATTTGAAGGAGGAGTATTGTTGGTCTGTCATTTTTACCAGCTTGCCATTTAGGGAACAACTGAAAGAGAGGATAGGTAACTGTCGTAATGTAGTACGCAATCAGGATTTTCCCGTCTGGCATGAATGAATGACCTTTATCCACCAAAGAAGCATCCAAAGTTATAAAATAGATTCTATGATGATTCTGGCTATTTCTAGTCTCCTTTCTCTTCACTCGATGTTGATAGCAAACCAGACTTCGTTTATCCAGTTGAGACATTCCTTTGTCGCTGCAAATCGCAGCTTCAGCCCACTTGGCTGTGCCCTTACTGTGAAATCTGATCACCTAAGGTGTCTTCTTCATATAATTTTGTTCTATATGCGGAGAACCTTGGCAACTTTGTATCATACCTCTGACTGTTAAATGAAAACTGAAAGATATCTTCATGCACATTGTATTTATTATCTGGTTATACACTGCTTCCGGCGGCCTTTGCTCTGCATCGACGTTCCAATTTTGCACTATAACCCAAGATTCGTTGGAATCCCATCTAAAGCAACTGGCCGCGGAATAGCCGAAAACCCTCTTGGCCAAGATGATTTCATTGCATAATATCTACTGCTTGTTCCGGCATCCGGTTAAGCACAAACATTTACCTAACCAGCGGAGATTCGCAAGCTACTGTTCGGTGGACCAGAATGACCCTTTATATCGCTCATTTCAGGGATACAGCCTATCTGTGAATGTTAGCCACACTATATGACATATCGTTTGTCATTTTCGAGCAAAATTGGTTGAGTTCATCAGCATTATTTTCGTTGAATTCAGCTCGGGAGCACTCACGAAAAGTTCCGACATCGTTTCGCATACTATATCCACATAAGTATTGTTTCAGGAGCCCTCTGAATGTCACGTTAAAACCAATCTCAAAATCAGTGAAACGTTGCGCACCTCAACTGTGCTAACCACTTAGGTTTTTTAAGTCAAGTATGAGTGGAGAGAACCAATGAGAACAAGCAGTCTGGATGACTTTCAACACACTTCACATTTCCACCTGAGCAGTGGGATCACAGCGAAAGAAACTGGATATATATATATATATATATATATATATATATATATCGATCAGCACGGATAGGGTCGGAATATCTCTTGTGATTGATCTTTCCTTAATAACATGTGATCAAATACCAAACTCCTAGTTCATTTCCAAGTGAAAGTTGATATTTCATCAGGACAAACAAATGTTTTGTTCACGAGTAGTCAAATTAGCTAACCAATAGAGCTGGCCCTACCCGAGTCAGGTCAGAAAACTACGTGTATTCTAGTGAATGAAATAAACGAGCAGCAAATTCACAACATACATGGATGACGAAGAAGTAAACCGAATTTTTTTGCATGGTGACACCAGTCAAGGATGTAGATCACAAGGTCTTCCTGAATGACTGATCGTCATGCTCTCCACTCGGTTTTTTATTTCACTTTAGACTTTCATAGGTGTCCCGAGTACATCGACTTTCTTGCTGTGCTAGGATTCCGTTAGAGTGCTGGAACTCAAAGTGTGATTAGACCAACTGTACGTCAGAGGATTCATTGACGATACGTGACTAGAAGCGACGGACGAAAGCGTCAGTGTGATTAAGATTTTTATCATAGTCGGATACAAAGTATCCAGGCCGGAGTGAATCGCAAAGCCAATGCCACTAATTCGCAGTTGGAACCTTCAGTTTAGACGAAGGACGCAGTATATATATATATATATAAAGAAGCCTGCACACACGATAACACAAAAGGTTTAAGCGGGCTGGATTCGTCTCTGTGGGTGAACCTGTGAAGCCGATATAAACCTGAGGGAGAAAGATCGGCGTGCAGAGGCCAACTATTCCTCGTCGTCTAACTTTACCATACTGGCTTTACAATGACCATCAACGCTACAATAAACAATGAAATACTGATGCCATCCATCAATACAGTGGGGTTCCGATGTTCCAGATTTCAGATTCCAAACTAGAGTTATTGAGTAGTTTTCCATACACGGGTTTTCTTTGTGCTTACTGGGAGACAAGAAGATTGGTTCATTTCCGGATGTCCACTTTGCGGACTTAGATTAGTTCGAAACAGTCCGCTTCGAGCCTTCAGCGTCCTGACTGCACCAACCTGACTGTGATGTAGGGTTTTCCCGAGGATCTGACCCACATCCCGAAGGCGGCTGGCCTAGTCCTGCGATGCAGACAGTGAGGCAGAGTTGAATGACTGCTGGTACTATTGCGCACAGTTGGTGTGCTGTCAGCTGCACCGAACTTTTAGAAGCACTTCGACCTTATCATTAATACGCCGGTGGTCACAGCCAACATTCGGACACCTGAAGTGTGCGGTTTTTAAGGTCAAAATTTCCAAACGCTTTCTTTCTCGCGGAAAAGCAGCACCTCTGCTTCCGTGCTGGCCACCTGTTTGTGACACGTTACTCTCCTCAAACTCCTGTCGCATTCGGACAGCCCCGTAATATGATTGTTCAACCATGATGGTCCAATCTCCTTCACTTCACTGCTCATCGTTAACATCCGTGAGGAGGTTAAACCCGAAGGAGCCAATTTTGCAGACAGTGTAGTCCTCATGATCCTCGCAAGACATGAGCTTGATCACAGTAGCTAGTTAGAAGCTTAAGCTTTATATATATATATATATAT